>JARHVA010004814.1:1347500-1425816 GCA_037957365.1 Torreya grandis
TCCATCCAATTCCTTTGCATTATCCTAATTCATTTTGTGATAAAGTGAGCTTGACAACAGGGTTGAGTACAATGGAAATTGTCTTGTTCCTGAAGATGTAATGTCAAAATTTATTCACCACTTTGACAAGGAACAATATTTGTTTATCTATCATGGAATACCTAAGTTATGGTTCTTTCATTTTATACTCATGAAAATGATAGTATACTCACTTCCTCTTTCTTCTAGGTGAACACAGTAGTAATAGTATGTTCTGAGACAAATGAATACAAGAATTATTTGGTGATGTATGGACTTATTAGTATAGGGGCCTAGGATATTGCATATTTAATGTCTTGAAAACAATTTTGAGCCTTTTTTTCCATTCCAATTTAGCATCATATTTAGGCATTGCATTAAAGGTCTAATGATTTCTGTAAATCCTAATATAAAATTTCTCATGAATTTTATCTTTCTAAATAAATACTTCAACTATTTATTTCTATTTGGGAAAGTAATTCTTGATACCCCTTGAATTCTATATAAGTCAATTATAATCCCATCTTTGGTGATGATATAACCCAAGAGATTGCCTTTTGTAATACCATATATACTTTTTTGGGGTTCAATGAAATACTAAGATTTTTACACCTTTCAAAGATTGATTTTAGGTGTCCTACATGATCAATCCTTACTTTTGAGAAGATTGTGAGATCATCCATATAAATAATTATACATTTACCTATCATCCCATGGAAGGCATGGTTTATTTCTCATTGAAAAGTGGAAACTATCTTAATTAGGCCAAATGGCATCCTTTTAAATGCATAAGTAACCCACTTCATGGTGAATGCTGTCATCTTTATATTTTTTGATTCTACTAGCACCTAGTTATACCCTAAAAATACATCTAAGAAAGATATCATTCCTGAACCACTCACTATCTAGATGAATTCATCCAAGAAAGGTAACAAATAAGTTTCTTTCTTAGAGGCTTTATTTAAGTTTATGAAATCAAGATAGAGCCTGATCTCTCCACTTTTCTTCCTAACTAGGACTAAATTAGCCACCCAATTAGAATGTCTGATAGGAAAGACTATTTTTTCACTTAATAATTTTTGCATTTCCCTTTCAATAAGGGATTTTAAGATAGGATTTACTAGCCTTTACCTCTGGCTAAATGTTTTGTGTTCCAAATTCAATGGAATTGTATAGGTGATGACCCTTGGGTTGAAAAACTTTAGGTCTTCATATGTCCATGCAATCACATCTTTGTATTGAATGAGAAAATTATTCATTTTTTGCCTTTCCTCTAGAGTATAGCTAAGACCAATGTTGAAATAATAGGGGCCGTAGTCATATCCTAGATTCTCCCTTTTGAAATCAAATTCATTTACTTTTGGATGCCTTTTTCTATTGATCTTGAGGATCCAAATCAAATGCCCTTTCTAAGGAAACCACTCCTAGAGGGAGGAAATTTTAATTCAATTGAATAAATCCTTCTAATTCCTCTTGATAAAATTAGATAATTTCCTTATCATTAATTATTTTAAACTCATTGTCCTAAGTTAGTCAATAACTTGATAATATACTAGTCATCATACTAAACTTGGAAATTTTACACATTGTCTGGAATTGATGGACAAGGTACTAACTCAATGGAGAATCTATACCTTGGACTCTTGTAGGGGTTCCAAGTTACTAGTTGAGGTAGCTAATGAATTAAAAACTTGATTATGTTCTCTAGGTACAATCATGATGTTAAAGGCTTAAAAGGACTCAATCGAATCCCATGTTATATGTTTGTACCTTTTTAGATATGATAGATTGTACTAGTATTTATTTCTTACCTAATATACTATGATATCTAAATCAATAGTTATTTGATGTTATTTTTGAGAGAAAAATGAAATCCTAATATTAGTGCCTCATATTCTGATCTATTTTTAGTGCAAGGGAATTATAGTTTGTATGATTCTAGGTATTTGGATCTACCAATTTGATGTTGATACTTGATCCTTTATTGGATATTACATCATCAAAGTGGAGTGCCCACAACTAGGAAGGTCCATGGACTTCTATTTATTTCACTTCATGATTTGTAGTGAAGGTATAAATATAAAGGTTAGGATATTTATAAATTACTTCCTCATTCTCTATATTTTATTTGGAAATTGATTGCTTAATTATTGGCTATCAATCAGTTTCAATATGGTTTATAATACCTCTCCATGGTAACTAAATGTGAGATAATTCTATTGCTACATACCCATTCAATGTTTTGGACTAGTCTCTACTAAGGAGGTGTTTTTATCCTTCTAGAATATCTACTACCAATATGCCAATAATCATTTTCACTCATGGTTTAGATCCTAATTGGATCCATACATCATTAAAATCCCCCACTATAGGTACCATCATTTTATCCAATTGTGAAACTATTCTCTTGGATGGATTTGGGGTCAAATCTAGCTTCTAGTAGATTAAATTAGGTATCACTATGGTGAAGCTCTAAAATAAAGAAACAGTTATAGATTTTCTTTCCAAACACTTGGATATTCAATAGTAAGGGTGGAACTTCAAGTTTAATTTTGTATATGACACTAGTGTGAACAACCTTTGTTTTATCGATAGTTTATTTCCCTATGATAAACTTCCATATGATATCCTTTTATTCTATGATTTTTGTTAATAAATGAAGAGTAATGTTGGATTTAATCTTCTTCATGTATTCAATAATGTTATACCCTCTTTTCCTTGATCTTATTTATTATGGAGTCGTTCATTCCCTTTAGGGGGAGGTGGATTGTTATCATCTCTTGGATTCAGTGGGGTGGTAATATTATTTAAAAGAGTAGATTTTATGAAGGGATGTTTATTCCTTAAGTTATAATGCCATTTTTATATTTCTATAAAGCATGTACTTCATTAATTTTCATTTTGGTTCATTGTCATCTTATTCTAAGAAGAAAGACTCATGTTTCAAAAACCATTATTGTGTTTGAAGGGCCAACTTCTAGATGTAACTTATGATGGATTATTCATCAAGTCTTACCTTACCATCTCAATCTCAAAGATATCAAACACTATAAATAACTCCACACATTCACATTCACATTCACCTTATTTGGATGTATTATAGTGTCTACACCAATTGGGAAGAGTCATTTTAACTATATCAATCTATGGAAACTTATTGGGGTGATGTTCTACATTATTAGAAATCTTATTGAAGGGCCTATTATATCTTTAAAACCTAAGATTTTGGTATATATTATGGACAATGGTGTTTCCCATATTTTTATGCATATTCAAGAAGTCATTGCTCAGGACCATTCTTTAGATGGAATCTAATTCTACTTTGGTTTAATTAGTTCCTTATACAACTATAGTGTTAGAGGGTATTGACAATTGATTTTGTTGGTTACTATTCATTTGTACCTAGTTATTTATATAACCATAGATCTTATTTGGAACTTGATAAATTAGAGTATTCAGTACATATAGTTAATTTTCATTAAAATTAGGGACATTTTGATTGATGTGAGGGACTAAATTTAGATCTAGAAAATTGAAATTGATATTTGGAGTGTCAGGTATTTGAGGGTTCAATTGTTTATCAATTTTGATAGCCTCTTTGTATGTTAAAGCTAGAGTGGTAGTGGTAATAACTCTTCATAGAAACATTTTAGCGATTGGGTCAAAAGTATTTATATACATCTCTAAATTCAATGGTTCATTTGTCATATACTTTAGGTTAAGCCAAGTGTACATCTTCTATAATGTAGCATTGAAATCTTGAATTGGCTCAGTAGGCTCTCTTTTCATGTTGGTAAAATGTTGATATACTAGTCCAAGGTTGGTAACTTATCCAAATTATGCAATAAATGTGATAACATGCATTGCATGAAGGGATTAAGTTATCTTGAAGGTTGAGATGCCAATCATAGGAAGCATCTTGCAAGGTAAATAGGAAAAATATGCATGTAACATATTCTTTAGTAACATTTACTAATCTTAATGAATCCTTAAAATAATTGATGTGCTCCTCTGTAGTTCTTCCTCTTGAGGGGAAGAAACAAGGTAGATATTTTTTTGGTTTTTGGGCAAATTATGCATGTCTCCTAGGATGGCAATGGAAAATTCAACCAACCAAGGGTGTTGTTGGGCCATAGGATGGTTAATGAGATGGATAAAATTGACTAGATACAATTTTCTATCCCTTGGTATATTAAGAATAACTAGGGAAGATTTTTACCTTTAATGTACTAATAAGGGTTAAACCAACAAACTAGTTTATGACCTAGACCTAATAACTCTCTTGGGTGTATCTAGTGTAACTCAAATTAAGGAGATAACTTCTCTCAAGGGGAGGCACACAAGTGGCCCTCCTTTTAGAGACACCTTTTTTATTATCGATACAATTATTTTGCCTCTAATGTTTTAGGATTTCAATGGAGATAAAATCCACTCTAAATCATGAGTCCCTAGGTATGGGTTAAAAACCTTGTGGTGGAATAGAAAGTAGAGCATGTAGGTTGTTAACTAGGTTTTCTTATAGTGTAATGAATCCTATTAGATAAATCAAACATAAGTGGATGAGATAGATGGGTGATATATAATCTAGAGTGGATAGATCTCAATGAAATAAAATTCAAAAGGAGGGAAAGGTAGAGAATAAAAAAAGATTATAGGATCGCAAAGGGCCACTTACTAGGTTGGTTTATTAGTGGAAAAAATATCTCAAAACTAATGCTTAGTGATTATATCTATTGTACACTTATATCTAGACATAGTTATGAAGTTTGGAGAGGAATGATATAAGAAAATTCATGGCCTCAGTTGAAGGTTACTTCCTTTAGAGTAGCTCTTGCACACCCTTAATTGGAAGGTTGTATTTCAAACCAAGAAGGAATCTAAGGTAGTTTTAGCACACACTTATAAAACTATATGAAAAGAAATAATTCATACACACTAATAATAATAACATAATCTAAACTAATTACTTAATAAAATTTTCTAAATTTTAATAGTGTTTACACATCTACAACTAGCATATATCTATGAAAAAAATCTATTTGTAGCTTTTGAACACTTCAAATTACTATATTATAACAACTAGAAAAGCAAAACTTTAATATCACATGAGTGGAAGGAGAAAACACAAATACAATTGCATGATGATCAAAATTTGACTTCTTATTATATTGATAAAATATTCCAACCTTTTATAATGTGAAGTTACAATGTTTTATATACTTGGGGAGGGGGTGTCTCATCCTTCAAATATACGTAAACTCATAATTACATGTAATAGTTAAAACCTCAATTCTTATTTTAGTCTCAAAATTCCATGTTTTGCATGATTATATCTAATTACATTTATGTCAAAATTAGTTAGCTTATACAATGCAATGCAATGTTTAAATGCTTAAAAATAGCTCAAACAATGTTATATGTATTTTTTAACTATAAGTAAACTATGAGTAAATTGTGCATGTATACATACAATAATTGGAATTTGATTCATGTTTAACTGGGTCTTTTCATGGCTGATGAGGTTATTAGAGGCACTAAAGTGATGATTACATTAAATTAGGAGTTGTTGTGTTGACATTCTTCTTCACTTACAAACCTTGATAGTGTTTGTGCCCAATGTCATATTGATATATGATTATATCGATGTTAAGTATTAGAGGCCTATGTATCATGTTCACTTGATATAAGATCCTTCCATGTTTAGCTTTGGTAGACTTGAAGTTAGATCTAAAGATCTCAAATTCAGTGACCTTTTTATCAAAATTGAGCTACGACTCTATGTCTTCTATGGTCTTCCCTTGTATGTCCTATTTGAAATTATCCAAATCTTGTTATCAGATATGATCAAAATTGGCCCTGATAATGAGTCTTCATGTGGAATCCTTGGCTTGATCAAGCCTCATTTCATCCAAAAAAATTTAGGAGTGAGTCTCATGTTCTAAATATTTCATCAGCACTACCTCAATTGCATCAACCCATTCCTTGGCCTCTTGTGTTTTTATGGCCATCAAGTTGATGGAATTAGTAGACTTCAATGATGCCATCAAGTTTAATTATTCAGATGACTTGATGGTTATAAAAAGAATAATGAATTTGAGTTTATTTTAATCTATATTCAAAGAATTCAATAATTTGGTGGTGTTTAAAATGTGGGGTGTTAATTATGCCCTTATTACACTAATGGCCTCAATCATATTGTAAAATATAGATGCTACAATTTGTATGTCCATTTCAATTTAGGTTTAAACATAAATAGTTTGTGTTATTCTCTTAATTACTCCAGTTATTGTTCTATCTCTCTCCATGCTATTTTTATCCCTTTATGTATTTCTACTAAGACATCTTTTTGTGTTTCCATATAGGATTTAAAGTCCTCTATATATGGGGATTGACCTAGTTTTCTATCTTTCCTCTTGGTTCAAGTGAACATTTATTCTATTTCTTCCATGATTATTTCTCTACCAGTGTCATATTCTAGCTTCCTCTTCCTCACCCTCTATACACTCCCTATGGATTTCTCAAAAAATTTACTCATAGTGGTCAATTAAGTAATCATAAGATTTGGACTTTTTTAGGTCCTTTGTTGCATGAATATTGTATATTATGGGAGGATTAGTTGGGTTGGGTCCATGGGTTGAGTGTATAAGGTTTTAGTCTCACCCATTATATGTCCTGATGTTTGCTTCAAATTTTCCTTTAAGAGGGGATCGAAGAGTGAAGGACATATGATCTTGGACCACTCCACTCCACTATATTATGGTAGTGGGTGGACTATGTATATTGTCATTCTCTTCTTTTCAACCTTATAAGTGGTTATCACTGTTGTCCCTTGGGAAGGAATAGGAGGGGGAACTATTAGACTTAATTGTATAGATGTAACATGTAATTAGGGAGTTGTTACTAATCCCCTTACTTTATTAGTATCCTTATTCTTAGTTTTAATGGGGGGTGGAGTAGTAGTGAAAGGGATAATAATAGGAATGGATGTGGTAAGAGAAATTAGAGGAATAACAATTGAGGAATTAGGGACTACAAGGGTAGGGGATCCTCTAACTTTGGTACTAATAGAGTTGGTTGAACAATAGGCTGAATATGATCAACCTCCACATTAAGGACCAAGAGAAGAGGGGAAATAGGAGGGATAAATGAATTAGGGCCAAATGAACTAATTGTAGAAAGAGTCACATAAGAAACAATAGGGGTAATGTAAATGGGAAAGGGTGTGGGATCACTTAATGTTTGTTGATGTAATGGTACCTTTCCATTTGAGTTTCATAGGTTCAAGGATTTTGATTTTTGTAATTATTCTTCCTCATTAAAAATATCCTCTCTAGCTACCTCTTTTATGGCTTTTTCCATTGATGTTCCTTCCATGGTTGGGATTTATGGAAGGGAAAAAGGCCTTAAATTCCATGTATAGTAGATGGTTATCTTGGAAGCTATGGAAGGAGTCAGTTGTGTGTTTGAGGTAACCATAGTAGGAATCTCTATTAAAAAATTACCCTAGGAAATGCTTTCTAAATGAGTAATCTAGGTAAATTCTCTCATCTTGATTTCCTCTTAGTGATGTGGCTGACACCCCTAGTTTTTTCTTCACTACCTTAAGTGCCACAAAGTGTGCTTGGGAGGATTGCCCTTGCTCTCTTATTGGATAAACATGTCTACTAGTATACAAGTTGGATGTATCTCATCCTTTAGCTAATGGGGTTTTGGTTCATGCCTCCTTTAAGGAAAGGAAAGGCTCTCCTTGAATAATATTTATAAGGTCCTCCTTTATGTGAATTGATTGTGTTCTCTACAAGATTTGATCATAATTCTAAGTGTTAAGAACAAAAAGTCATGATGATAGGGCTCGTGTTGATACTTGAGGTGTAGTCCATTAATGTGGTTTTAAACCTATCCATGGGGATCCCAATTCCTATATGTTAATAAGGCCAAAGAATAATACACTCTTTACTTTTTAGCCTCATATAAGTGCTTCCAATTTATGCAGTACATTATTCTAATCATTAAGTGATAACCATAGAGGTAGGATTTCTTCTTCTTGTGCATATCCTCATCTATGCCCCACCATAGCTGGTAGGTTATTTCCTACTCCATTAACTTATCTGGGACATACTTGGTAAGGCCAAATGGTGTAAACTTATGGCCATTTCCATGATGGTTGTATAATTAGGGTATATCCATTATACTCACTTGATTAATAGAGTATATATTATACTCTTTGATATCTTAGGCAAGGGGGATTCATGGATATCCATCCATACCTATGGGTAAACATCCTTGATAATACACATAATATTATGAGTGTATGCATATATGTGCATCAAGGAGCAAGAGTCAAAAATATTGTTCTTTATATAGCTTGGAAGCAGATCCAAAGTGCACCATTATAGATGTAGACTGTCCCCATGACTAAGTGAAGAAAGTAGGACATCATGTAAAAGTGACCTCTTACAGGCCTCTTATCCTTGTGCAAAATATAATGTCATAACCTTTCTCAAATTTCCTCTCATAGAGTAAAGGTTAATTATGATGTCCTCAGCAAATCTAGCTAGAACCCATTCTAGTTAGAGGAATAAAATTGTTAGGTATCTAAATAGCCTATTCAATAAGGCCATTCCAATCAAAATTCCCATTCAAATTTTTTTTATTAGTGTGGTTTTCATGTATTTCAAATTTATTGTCTCGCTAGGGAGTATCCAACTACTAAGTGCATTCTCAATAGAATTTTCTTTCTTCAACACCACTACTCTATGTAAATCATAGGTTGCATCTAGAATAAGAAGTGTGAGGTACCTTTGAAATTCATTACCAGAGATTCATGCTATGACTATTTTTTTCTAGAGGTGATGTAGGTACACTCCTCCAAATATCTTTCCTATGAATAAAAAATCTCACAAGAGGTTGATACATGACATAGCTTATGGATTTATAGATGTAAAATGTATCTTTTTTATCTTAAGTGAGAGCAGGGCTATGGCCAATTAGCACTAGGCTGAAAATAAGTTCTTTCTATGTGTGTGTGTCAACCTAGTTTATGACAACCCACATCATTGAATATTTGTTATATTCATTATTGAATATAATAGGTTCAAGGAGTGTGACTTGGTAATTAATATAATATTTAATGGAGAACCTTGAAGGAGGGAGAGTTACCCAAAATACCCTAGATGAGGATGCCATTTTTATAAAATTAATATGGTACTAGTTTATGATTCAATAACTCATTTCTGATGATTATGCTATTAAGTTGAAGACACTGATGGATAGGGATCTATCACAAGAGAGTATGTGAATTTTAAAGTTAGCTCAAGATTGAATGGGCATGTCATCATTAGAACTACTTTGATATATCTTTGGCATTGATTTCTAGTTCTTGCACCATTAATGCTCAACATCTATAACTTTGATTTGTTTGTTCAATTCAAAATTTGCCACTTTATTTTGTGGGTATGACACATAGGTACTATTTATGTTTAGTGGGAGTGCCACATAATTTCCTCTTGACAAGTGTTGTTTCATCACTTCTTTAAATTATTGAGTAATAAATATTGTAGTAGCTAGAAGTCAAGATGTAACATTATTCAAGAAGAAGATGAGTATCCTAAACAAAGTTTCTTAACAATTTTATCAAAGACTTAAATATGTTATAAGAACCTACTGAGGATTTTTTGTGAATGACTAAATGTGTTAGGTAACTTCACCAAACATTTTCATCAAAGAACTAAATGTGTGGATATTTCACTAAATAAAACTAACGAAGACCTAAATATGTCAGAGGAGCCTATCGAGTAAAATTTCCAAATAAATCTTATCAATAACCTAGATAAACTAGAGTGTAAAAATGGAGACTTATTTCCCAAAAAAAGTATCTAAAGAGTAATATTTGAACAATTATAATACCTAGTGAAAATAGATTATAGGTCCCATACCTTGAAATCCTAAATACTTTATTTTTTAAAAATTATCAAAATTAAAATGTCTAATAATAAATTATTTTGAAGTATGTGAAATGTGAAGAGTTGAAGAGAATCTCTAAATAAAAATTTCAAATACAAAAACATGTCGAAAGAGTTTGGTAAACAATTTTTTTGAACATAATCATTAAAGAGTAAGTTCTAAATAGAATCACCAAAGACCCTTTCTAGTGCTAATTAATTCCACCAATAATTTCACCAAAGAATATGTGTCAAAATTTTCATATGAATAACTTATAAAAATCATTAGTAGGTTAGTCCCAAAAGTACGTGTCCATAAGTGTGCCAAATAACTTAATACATAAGGCCTTCCTTCTCAAGGACTTTTAAGATAGTGCTAATTGCCAATTTTGAAATATAGTTGGTCCCTATTTTGATAAAAAATAATGGGGGTATGTTGGGTAAAAAAATACCTTTCACGATTTAATTTTTCTATTTATGAATTAATTGTTATGACTTTTTGAATATAAACTTTTAAATTTTCACTAGTTCCATTTATATTTTGCTTAAACTTATCAAAAATTTTATACATGGAAAATGAGTTGGAAAAGTGCTCAAATTAATTTTAAATGAAATTTAATAATTTTTATGACCTATTATATTTTGTTTATTTAATTTTAGGGTTATGGTTTTATCCCTGTGATTTTTTGAATTTTAGGTGCCTATAGAGTAATTAATTGTTAGACAAACCCATTAGAAGGGAACATAGCCATTTGTGTATGCCATATACAAAAATTAAGATGAAATTCACCCATATGATCATGTTTTGAGTGGTTTAGGCCCTATGGGCTAGTAGGTATAGTTCATAGTGACCATTGTGGCCATAAATATTGGCAATGCATGTTAGAATCATTATAGAGACCTCAATGGTTTAGGGGAAATAGTGTGGATTATAATACATGACATGAAGCCACATTATGCACTTTAACCAAAAGAATTTTAAAAATATTGGTTTCCACTCACCTTAACCACCATGAAAAATAATTATAATATGATAATCATTTGCTTTAATATTATTACTTTTCTTAATTATTTTAGTTCCTAATTTTTCCTAAGTAATTTTCTCATAACCTATAATATTCTTCTAGAATTGATTTTTTTTGTAGTCATCTATGAAAACTAGGAGACCCAAATGTGGGGTGAGTTAAAAGGGAACCCCCATAATGTTTTCTCCCTCTTTTTCACATAATAGTTTGAGGGATAGAAACTTCAATTTTTTCAAGATATGGCTAAATTATTTAGGGTAAGTCTTTTTACGACCTTTTTGACACTTTCAAGCTCATAAAATCCTTAAGATGGGTTGAACCAAAATGTAATCCTCCTTATTACCTAATTTTTGAAATAAAAATAAAACCTTGAAACTTAAATAAAAATAATTTTCTTCTTAATCCTTTCTTAGAGGCCATTAATGGCTCTAGAGGATCTTGAAGCTCCCAAAGGCCTTTTCAAAACCTATAGGAGATTGGAACAAGATGTAAACATTATGAGAAGATTAATACCTAAAAAATAACCAAGAATATTTGTATCAATATATTTATTTAAAATTAAATAAAAATGGAGAAAAGTTAAAATTCTGGATACTCCATTAATGTCAGTCATCCAAGGATCAAAAAAGAAAAGAGACATGACTATAAGTCACCCTCTAAAAACTCCTACCTATTTTACCAAATATAAAATAAAAACTTAAAAATCTATTTGAAACCTTTATTTCCCTCATTAATAATTTATAGGGATTCTTCATCTTGACCAAATCCAATGATTGAGATAGAAAGGATCCAATGGATGAGATGCAATGCTCCAACTTGAAGGAGATAGGAAATGATATGTTAAACCCATTATTAGATCATATTAGGAGTATGAATCCTCCTTGTTAAATAATTTAAAAAAATTTAATTCAAATTAATTTTTTTTAATGTTGTGACTTATTTTGTGAATTATTCCTTATGATTACTTAGAATCACTTTGGGTACACTTTGAGCCCCATTGAGAGTTAGGATGAATAGTTTAATAAAGTGGTTACTCAAAGCCACATATTTTAGTATAGATAAAATTATAGACCTTGGGATAATTAGGCATGCTAAATTATCTTAAAGAGTTGTAGGATTATTTAAGATAATGTAGGTTAATTAGAGCAAGTGGGGCTTTCATGCTCATGTAACAACCATGCAACCACTTTTATATTTCCACTCATGTTATTTATACATGTGACTTTGTTTTAATGAATTATGCATATTGTACCATGAATATGGATAGTGAATGGGTAGTATTATTTTTTATAATGTGAATTGTACATTCTAAAAGATAATTGACCTATTTTTGTGTGGTTTTAGTCATGAAAAATTTTGGGCATGATCTTTTGGTATCAAATAACATATTTAATGCTAGGAGATTTAGATAATTTTTGATACTTTGATATTTTTAATGTTTGGTATATTTTTATTATTGATAATTCTAGGTTTGTTACATCCACTTTGGTATAAAACTCATCATCCGATGTGTAGTATGATTTGAAAGTGATTAAAATTTCTACAACATGACATTGATGATACTAAATATCAAGCTAAAATTATATTATGTATGGAAAATCTAGGGCCCTAGGTACTCCAAGCCTTGTAGTAGATGATTAAAATATTACATGAGAAATTTATAGCCATGCTTGGGGTTTATAATGAGAAATTTTAATAGTTGTCACTAATTAGACATATATCAGTTGAGGGAGAGAGGTATAGGACCCAAAACTAGACACCTTAGAGATAAGAGGGAGACAAAGAGGATTATATCTTATAACACCTCACACTCCTATGATAAGGGAGATAGAGAAGATTTTCAACATAGATAGGAGAATTATAAGATTTGGTTAAGGAATTGATCTCAATCCAACCACCTACATTTGATGGAAATTATTGTGTTTTACACAACACAACCCACTTTTAGTTTAAAAAATAGGACACTCTTTTTCTTAACTAATTTGGAGGTTGTTACATATAGTTTAATGGACCTTTCATGTTTGAGGACATGTCACTTGATTAAAGCTCTTCCAAGATTATAGTATACCAAATTAAGTGAAGCACGCATAAAATATGCTGAGTGTTTTAAAATTAAAATAAACTCTATTAAGTCCTAA
The DNA here is from genome assembly GCA_037957365.1 of Torreya grandis. NCBI lineage: Eukaryota > Viridiplantae > Streptophyta > Pinopsida > Cupressales > Taxaceae > Torreya > Torreya grandis. Next base: position 1,360,623 of record JARHVA010004814.1, read on the forward strand.
GACATATTTTGACTAACACAATGGAAATAATCCTATGTTTGGGTGACCTATATCAAGAGTGAATCCCTAGAGAGGGTTGGTTCCATTCCTAAAATACAATATACCTAATTTAGGATTAGATTATGGACATAAAGCCTACTCTAAAAGGGCCTAACTAATCTATAACTAGGTCTCTTATCATGAAAATAGAGGGAAAATGGAACTAAACTTGAAAATATGTGATACACCAAGTCTAGTAACATATCTTGCATAAATGTTTTGTGTAAAATTGGTAGCTTATGAGAGAACTAGTAGGGATGACCCAAGGACCTTACACAAGATATAATTGGTGAATTTCCATAACTAACACTTGCATAAACTAGTTGTAATAAAAAAATACATCTGATAAAAGAATACTTTCTTGCACAAAGGCGAGGGAAATTAAATGTAACACAAGGGAAAATAGATTTTACCATAAGTATAGATAAACAAAACATAAGAATTCATAGAAAATAAAATTATGGAGAAGTCAAAAAAAACTTTTATTATTTCAAACACCTTAAGACAAAATTTACAAGACTCCATAGAAGTAGAGTTTCATCATACCTAATAGAGGTATACAAAATAAGGCATTTGTAGCCCTATATATAAGAAATATGTGATGAAAGAGAGAAGACAGAATTAGGAGAATGCATAAATGATATTTTTACACCATTATAAAACTTATTCAAGAGAATAAACAATTGGAAATAGGGTCATTAAGCCTTCTCCAATGCACTAGGCTTGACATCATGACGGTCTCTCATGGAAGATGGGAATATTAATGGGAGAGGAGACCTTACTTGTTGCTTTTTTTGTCATTTGGAGTACTTAACCCTAATTTATGTAATCATTAAAGGGTACTATATTTTATAAACTCATGAATTGGTTGTATTAACTTACCTATCTCTCCATACATGCATGTCAAAGCTTGTTGTATGGTTGACTTGGATGTAGGTCTCCTACACCATTTATAACCTTGAGGGTTAACTTACATTGATTAAAACTTCATGGATGGGGTTACAAACCTTATGTATAAATTTTTAACCCCTAATATCATTACCATTCTCTAAATTACCATTGATACTTACCCCCAATAGTGTTTATCATGTTGAGGAAGTATGGACAACCAGAAATTAACATTAAAGTTTAGGTGAGAGCCTTTTGGAGAGGTTGGGAAGATTGATCATCTTCATCCTTGCACACAAGGAATATTTAAAGAATAAAAATAATTATACTTTCATGTTTGAGAGATTCATATTGTATCATTTCTTACCTTAAAATAAACCCCTTCACAACCTCAATAAACTCCTAGAACTTATTTGAGGCTCAAAACTAGGTGTTGGGATCATGATCATCTCTATTTCTTCAATATTTAGTCCTATTAGATTGTTTATATGAATTAATGTACTTTTTTTCCACATTAATTCTTATTTGAGGCCCTCAAAATTATCAAGAAACCTTAATACTCATTTAAATTCCTTAGCTAGGCCTACAACTTTGTATAGACTACTAGCAATTTCTTGAGTTTTCTTATTTGGAAGAAGTAATATAACCTTAAAAGGTGAGGTAAATACCTAAAACTTTAGGATATAAAAACTCTAACCATGTATTGGTATTTTATTACACTTTCAATCCTTATCTCCATGTGGTCTTTGAATTTCACTAGGAGAATTTTAAATCCATTCAACTTTGTCTACTAGATCTATAATTTAAAGTCTTCATAATGGGGTTATAAATTAGCATAGATTCTCCAAATAAGACCTACAACATGGACATAAACCTATTTCATATGTCTACTAGCTTTTACACAATATTATGTACCTAAGGAGACTCAATTTTAAGTTTGAAACCTTATATGTTACTCAGGAGAAGCTTTTTCACCTTCAAAGTACCTTGCAAGCTTATATACATGCTTGTTAAACTCATTCCTTATTATTGAACATCATTGAGGAACTACTCAAGACCTATAATATACTTATAATATTTTTACATTTAATAAATATCCTATTCAATTTTTTTACTCCTACATCCCTTAAGACGTTTGACCTTTCATTGTGATAGACTTGTAGGTGATTTTTAGAAGCCTATAACCATTCATGAATATTTTTGTCCCTATGATCCATTGGTAAGTTTTAGAATATCTATTAAATCTTCACCATGGAGGTTTTTAAGCTATAAAATAAATTTATTAGGCTTACCTATTATTTATCACATCAACAAGTTCTAGATTCCTTGTTGAAGACTTAAACTCATGAGAATATTGCTCTAGGACCTCACAATAATTGCATAAGGATGCACACATGTTGAGATGAATCATGTCAATATGAAGTCACATTAGTAGGATTTAAATCTTATTTTTTTCATACTAAAAAATCAAATACTTACTAATTATGTCATCTCTTTCATAATACCACATTTGGATTATTGTAATCTATTTGAGATGATGTAGCTATCTCCTTCAAGACCTTGGAAACTCGTACAGTCAAATAAACCACTATTGGGGTATCTTCAAAACTTGTATTTGAGAGAGGATCAATATAACAAAGTGATATATTCTCATTATAACCTTACAAGTCTACATCACCCTTTAAACATCAAAATTGATCTACAAGTTCCTTGAGTAGCTTTGAGGATATATTTTAACCTTGATCAAATAAGAAAACATTCTTAGAGCCTTATTGAGGTTATAAATGTGATGTAGGCCTATGGGTGCATGTTTTGAGTTGTGTATTCACCATTATCACCATGTAAATATATAAAATATTCATCAAACACTTTATAAGTATTTTATAGACTTGGATGATCATGATAGAACTTATAACATTGTACTAGTAGTCTTGTAGGTTTTCTCATTAGGTTTGGAACCTTGAAGAGAACCTTATAATCTTGAAAGCATATTGGGATAATTTTGAACATCATTAGATTTCATGAACTTATCCTTACCTTATTAAACTTATATAAACAACATTTTAGGCTTGATATGACATTGTAAAGTATAACTCACAACCTAATGTCCTGTAATCCTTTTATAAAGGTATTTAAGTCATAAAATATCTCCACTTTATTGTTTATGATTTGAAAGTGCATAAAAACTATCGAGAGAATCTTAAATCATAATACAATTATTGGGAACATGCTTAAGTCTTCATGTAATCTCATTTCCACTTGGGGATATCATACTTGCATATTTAAGATTGAAACCTCTAAGTCTTGACATATAGGCTTATTGAGGGATTTATAAACCATGTCTCTAGCTTTGTCAATCAAGGAAACTCCATGGAACATGAAAGATACTTGAAATAAATCTTATATTATCTTTAAAATCATGAAAATCTTTCTTTCCATTCTTGTAAGCCTACAACTATTTTTCCTTGAGTTTAAAAGATCTCATTCTTTCTTCAAATCCTTGAGAAGCCCTCTTTAAAATTACAAGTTTGCATATAAGCCTACAACACTAAAATCTCACCAATCTACATACAAATTTATTCTTAGGGTATTTTTATGCAAGTAACACTGAAATCTCACCAATATACATAAAAAATTATTATTAGGGTATTTTATGCAATTTAGAGTTCCTTGGGTTTTTTTTGATCTTCCATTATGAGAAAAACATCTTAAAACATGTTTGAGAAAAACATTGTTCTTTTTCTGTAGACTTGTAGGTCTTTTTCAAGATTGAAACCTCAATAAAAAAATAAAAATGGATCACATGTGCCTAAAAATTACATGTATTTTTATAAATAATCTTTAAATAACTTATATACTCTTTAACCATCATGTATTCCACTTAAGCAAGCTTTAAAACATAAGAAAGTGAATCTACAAGCTTATGCGGTTTTGGCAGGGTTTATGACTACTTTAAATCTCTTTGACCATCTAACATGATTATAAACTTATTAATAATATTTTATGACTTAGTTTGTTGTCTTTAAAACCTCATAAACTCATCCATTATTCATTCCTTTCTAATTAAAAGGGGGAGTGCATATAAACCCTTGACTATGCCTTTTTTGGATGACTTACAGGTAATTTCAAGGCTTCTTAAGTATTGTTCAGAGCCCCATTTTCTTATCACTTAATTCACCCATGTCCTCAAATTTATATACTATACCATGCAAGAAGTGAATGGAGATAGCTCATCCATGAAATCCACTTGAAGGCACCTATAAATAGGGTTTTGAACTAGTTTTACCCTATTTAGAGGATGGTGAGAATTGATTACTTACTTTAAGGAATTTAAATGTTTTAATATGATTAAATTACACCATTTTAATCTATTTTTTTCTTCAATACCAATTATAAGCTTTGTAACTCAAAGGAAGACCTTGTGAAAACATGCAACCTCTTATCATTCTCCATGTTTGAGGGCTTTCATGATTTATGACACATATAAAGACATAAAAAATCATTGGTAAAAATTTTAGGTTATTAAATTAATATTTTTTAATATTTATCCCATGAATGAAACTTATATGCCTACTACAACTTGTGTATACAAGCCAAAAGTTGTAATTCTCTAGACTTGTAACCTCATTCATGTCTTGTTTCCTTATAGTCTTTCTTGAAACCCATTTTTTATTTTATGAATGAAAATTTCCTTAGTTTATGGGATTTAAATATATTTTGGATGATTTACCTTCTTTGGAAGGTGATGCTTTATCCATTACAATCTTAAGAAACCTATAGAAATGAATAACTGCAACTTCATACTTAAAGGACTAATTATTGAAAACATGAAAAAACCTTGACTTTGGTGGTTTGTATTTGAGTGTCTCTTCAATATAATGAAAAAATACCTATGAAAATATTAAACTACCATTAATATTATTGGATATGGATAATGGTCTAGTGATGGTCAGGTACACTCTCTTCACATTGAGAGGACTGAATGCCACTAAGGAAAAAAATGAAGGGAAACCAACTAAATTCAATGAATTTTTACCATTTGTATGGATTATAAGGTTTGTAAATATATTTTAAACATTAAAATGAATTTATGATACCTTTAATGAATATTTTACCATCTCAAAATGACTTAATGGGTGAAATAATACCTCTTGACCTCTTATGAACTCATGAATTCCTTGTTAGTAATTTTACTTTATTTCATCTTAAGAAACACTTAATAGGCCTATAAATGACTAGTATTTTCTTAACAAGTGACTTAAACACTTTCAAGATGCACTTACCCTTGAAAATCTTTTCACATTTCCAATTATCAATAAGCTTCACTAGGTCATCATCACCTTAAGATGAATCATTGGATTCCAACAAGATATTACATTGGGGATCAATTTGAATGTTTTTAGGCATGAAATGAGATCTAAAAGGTTAAAAATACCATAAAAATACCTTAGACACATTTTTTCACCAAAAACCAACACTATAAGCCCCCTTATAGGAATACCACCAACTCATGACATTAGAGAATGATTGTTAACATCAACTAATGAAGCAACATATTCAATGAAACTATCAATGACTTCAACATACCTATCCTTGGGTTGACACATCATCATAAGGGTTCTTTCAAGGAATGTAATTAGAAGGTTTTGGTATAAAATGTTCCATCTCTTCAAAAATTAGGTATTTAGAGACACAGGATAGATAGACTAGCCAACATTAAGTCCAAACAAATCAAATTTAGTCAACCATATCTATAAAATATGAGCTTGATGCCTTAGCCATTTTCATTTTTTATAAATATAGGCCTTGAGTATTTTGATTCCCCTATGATTTACACACGTCATCATTGAATCACTTTTAAGTCTTAGGCAAGTCTAAAAAGTTCTTATGTCCAAAAGTTTCTAAGTCTTTTTAATGTCCTTGGGCCCTGAGATCATGTCATGTAGAATGATCTCAATAACATGGGATTATTAAGAGTTAATCAAAAGGCTTAAAGGTTTCATGGCCCCAAGGTGAAAAAATGTCACCATGTGGTAATTTATAAAGAGATTGGGACCATTGATACTTTATAAATAGTCTAAAATCCTTTATCCCTCAAGGTCTCAAGAGGATACCACGTGCAAATCTCCTAGAAGCCTAGGAGCTTAGATCAATAAAAAAATCAAGAAATGGGGTAATAGTTCCATGGTCCCAAGGTCCTAAGAGGCTAAGATATGGTTATTTCCTATGATTCAAAGACCATGGATACTAAACCAATTTAAGTAGTGAGCTCAAAGGTATAACTCATAAGGAGGATGCCACATAGCATCATCTTGCATGCCTAGACCAAAGACCCACCTTGACAAGGGGATATTTCATGGAACCCTAATGATGTTATCTTTCTTTTGAGATTAAGTTCTATAACTTAGGGTAAATAAGGATGTTCCATGTGGTACTTAATGAGCTTAAAATTGATGAACATCTTGAAGGTCAAAACTAATAAAAGCCCAAAGAAAATGATGAGAAATTAAATGATGAATTTATATTACTTGGGTGGGATTCATAATTATTTTATTCCATTTTATAAGGATAAGTATAAATTAATGGTGGATTTATATGTGCCTAATGCATATGGAAAGGATTATGTTTGAATTGAAATCTGATTAATGCAAATGTCTATGTCTAAATAGAAATATCTTTCATTTATTTCTCACATTTGATATAGATTGGTTATGGATCCTTTATTACTTATTAAATCATTTAAATTATTTTTCCTTGTCATTTCTTCAAAATATGTACGCTTAACCATTATTTTTATCTTTCAATGTTCATATTTTAATCTAGGTCATTAATTTAGACACATGTACTCATCATGGAATCTAAACTCTCAGCCAAATCATAACACAAAAAATACAATACTCAAATGAAATATTATTTTAAAATCATGAATCAGAAGGAACAATTAGGTGAGTTAAGGTTTATTTGTAATGATGAAGAACATACAGAAGATTGATCCAAATCAATGAGAAAGTGACATATGGAAAATGTGAGATGGGATAATGGACCCCAAAGTAATTATCCAATGATCAAAAGATAATGGCATGGCCTATAACTACAAATCATGGGTATTCATTCATATCCTATCATGGCATGTTTGAGATTGCACATTTGACAAAATATCAACTACCATATTTAATCACATTGATGATTGATTGTAACCACCCCATTAGTGGGAAATAAAAATTTGATGAGATATATGTACTTGAATGTATATATAAGATTAGATCTTACATTGTAAGGAGGTCTATCTCCCTTAGATTAAAATACATTAATGGACCAGACTATCTAGTTCTCCATAGTTAGTTGGAAAGACATTTTCATGCTTTTATAAATTAGTATTTTTATTGTTTCTATGAAAGTGAAGCTTGTAGTTTAATGACTATTGTAAATCTCACCACTGTTGTGTAGTCAGATTTCCATTTACTATGAATTTTTTATGGTGGTTATGTTCTTCTTTGTTCACAATAACTTCTCCCTATACTCTCACACATTCCTCTAGCTAGAGTTGTGCTAGGTTTGGCTTAGCTAAGGTCTATTTTATATGACATTTGTTTAATTAGAAATTATAACTTAATCTCTATGGAAGAAATTATTTTTCTTGCCCCTTCCTTTTTTTTCTCTTTCTTTTTTTGGTGTGTTAGGTTAGGAATAATAAAAATTTTCTCATAATGTTAATTCATGATTTTTGAATGTTGTCGATCATCATTTAATCATTATGGAATAAATTAGTGGTGGACTAACCAAGTCTCATAGTGTCTATATTTTAAGTTATCATATGGAGTCCATTTCACTAGAGGCCTTTGAATTCAAATGGTCATACAAGCCAACTGAGTTACCTTACATACCAAGACTTGGTAACCAATACCTTGGGGAGATTTGTTCACAAAAAATTCATTTCAAGAGATATGGAGCCTCAAATCCCTTACCAATGTTGGCAAGTCAACAAACCCAACAAAATTTTGGTACTATAAGTAAGGATTAATTATGAAATTAAATCACCTTTCATGAAAATTTTAAGCTAAAAAAATCCTGAGTTATTACTTAGCCAATTGCATGGCCTTTGCATTTTTAGGTAGGTGTAACTTTCTAAAGAACATCTTAGGGCCCATTCATGACCTACCTAAGAATCCTAGTTAATTTTTCTAAAATTACATGTATGGTAAGATTATGAAAAAATAAGAACACATTCAAAGATGACATCATTATGAATCACATCCAGCATGAAGATGTGGCTTGGCACTTGTTCCCTTCTTCTTTGTATAAGGATGCATACAGTTGGTATATTAGACTACCCAATGGGTGTATAACCACATGAAATGATTTCAAAATTTGTTCTTAAGATATTTTATAGAAACCATCAATTTGTCTACCCTATACCACCAATTTTATATGGCTCATAAGGAACCTAGTGAATCTATGAGTGCTTTCAACTAATGCTTTCATCAGATATATATGAGGTTGAGAACCCTTTCCTATAGACATACATAGTATCCATATATAATTACCTTAGAAGATTGTTTTTCCTTAGTGCTATGTTTGTTCACAGGAATAATTTAGCTCTCATGTCCTTGGCATTGACATATCAAGTAACTTTTACCATTAAATAATAAGCCATGTGCCATAATCACAGTGTTGAATTTTCCTACCCACTAGGACAATCAAGTGTTTACCCTCAAATACTTAAATTTAATTACCTATGAGTCATCCCATCAAATCAACTAATGTTTTATAATGAAAATATTTCCCAAGCATTACCTGAAATGTGTTATAAAATGAATTCCCTTGTATTGAGGGAAAACCCTACTTGATTCACTAATGTATATAACTATGTTAATTCATTATGTAATCAGTAGGATGTTTTTATTGGTTTTAGTAGTCAAGTTTATTTTAATAATTTTTCTAAATATGTGTCATTTATTTCAATAAGTCACCAATAGAGAATACCTAGGTTAATCTCTAAGAGCAATAATGATAAGTCTAGTGATGAGGAAGTAATGATTATCTTGAGAGACCTAGTAGCAAAATATCAAATTAAAGTCAAGGAGCCTACTCAAAAGGGTGAATCACAAATCTCTTAAAATCATCCTAAAGATGAAATTGATGAGTTATAACCATTGTATGAGTAATATTCATGCAATGTAATTGAAGCATTCTTATCCTATGTTGTCCCCTCTCCAATTGAAAGGCTAATTCAAGGTGGTAAATAACACAATAGTAACATCATCTCTCCCAGTCCATAATTAGAGGTGACTAAGATTGAAGAAGAAACCAAATATGAAGTATATTATCTGTGGAATTAGTCAATTTATAGAAGAAAAATATAATATATTCCACTTCCAGGTAGACTTACAATCAAATAAAATGGGAAATTCATGAATTTAAAGGTCATGGACATGATAGGTATGTCAATACAAATCAGATTTGAATATGCATTAATTCAATGTAATTATCTGCACACCTCTACCAAAAATGATAAATCTAGGAGATCATTGACATGGAAGAACCACTCCCATACCCCATTTTTGAAGAAGAATATAAATTTCATGTATCCATTTCAACCAAAGTTTAGCTAATAAATGACTCATTTATTGGTTGTAAAAAAAGAAAAATCTCTACCAGGTTGAGTGGTCAATTCATTATGGTAAGTAGTGATGCTCAGCCATATTCCTCATCACAATTACACATTTTGGAAAAGGTATTTCTAAAACTCTATCCCTCATGTTTTTTTAAAATTAGATGTAGTTTTAACTCTAGATTTTACAATCTAATTTTACTTAATTAAAATGGAAAGACCATTATCAAATCTCTTTGGGATAGTGTTTTATAATGTAATGGAAAACATATAAGCAAGTAGATTTTTCATTTAACCTTACGAAAATCCTAAATAATTAGGCATCTAAATGATTCAAGCATGTATTTTATTGAAAACGTCTATGAATAAGTTATTTTCCCTTTCTTGTTTTGTTTCCTATTTTTTTATTTCTATCCCTTATTTTATAGTTTCCCATTTCTAGTTTTGTTTTCTTTGGTAATTCTCTTTTTTCCTTGAGGTTCCCCCATTAATAAGATAAATTAAATAAAAGGCATATTCTGTAGGTGATATGAATGACACTCGACAACCTAATTGAACATTACTTGAATATCTTGTTTGCACTGATGTAATTGCATGGTTAGTTTACATAATTTTGAAGGTAAATAGTTCTTAACATAGATCATGAATTTATAAAATCTATTTTCTTGGTTGAATCCATTTTAGGCACTTAACAAAATATCTAAAAAAATTTAGTACTACTTTCATTATGATTTATCTTATTTTTTATGAACTTTCTAATTTTTACTTAAACCTATGGATTTGTCCCCAATTCTTCATGAATATAAAATTAAAATATCCTTTCCAAACAAAATGATCTGAAAAGAAAAATCTTAAAATATTCCTTGAAATGGTGATCTTAGTAGCCTCTATTGCATGATATTTGGCCTAGCTGGTAGTGGAGTAAGGCCTTAGGAAAGGACCAAAGGTAACTTTATCAAGGTTATATATGCCTGGCTAGTAGAAAATAAATGCCCATACCATTCCCCCAAGACAAATATCCAAATATTTTCTCATTCAAAAGTTATGCTTATTTAAGTAAATCTAAATTATTATGCATGAATGAAAATAAAATGAATTATTCACTTGATCACACACACATATTATCTTTGATAGGTTATTAAATTAGTATTTCATGAGTTTCATCAGAATTTAGTGCCTTCACATTCTAATTTTATTTTGAGTGATTGATTGTACCTAATGCTTGTATTCTTGTGAACCATTTTTTTTGGATTCTTTATATACTTATGAGTATCTACCAGCTAGAGTTACCATTTATTGTTGTTTACAAGGCATGCCCCATTTTTAGTTTGAAAATGGGGACCCTATTTTTCATAAATAATATGGAAGTTGCTACATCTAATCTAAGGGACCTTTCATGTTTGAGGACATGTCACCTAAGTTGAGATCTACCAAGCTCCTAGTTTTCTAAATTGAGTCAAATTATCTTCAAAATGCTAATTCCAAACCAATCAATTTGAGTCAACCATATCTAAAACATGTATAAATAAATTTTTTATTAAAAAAAATATTTTATCGATGGTTCTAAAATTTTGAATTTATCCAAAGATTTTAATTTTTTTTAATTTTCTGATGTATTTTAAATTTTGAATTTTTCCAACACTAATATGTTTCATCCTCTATGTGATAAAAATATGATTTATGAAAGTATAAATCATGATAATCATAGTGTAATAAAGTTCATGAATATTGTATTGAGTATCATGATTAATGTAATAGTGCAAGCTAAATATGTAATGCAGTTCTAAAAGTGTAAGATAAAATAAAAATGACATGATCATATGATATAGTTGACTACATGGCAAGGCCAAATATTATTTTAATCAAAAGATAAGGAAAATTATTTGCATGATGAATATATTATGTCCCCAAATGTAAAAATGCTTAAAGAAATTAAGGTATAACAATGATAAGAAATAATATGTCAAAATAATGTTTAAATCATACAATTTGATAATAAGAATATGTAGTTCCAATGTTTATAATAAACATGTGTGGGTAAAATGACCTTATATGAACATATGTTTCATGTCCACTAATGTGGAAGATATATTCAAGTGAATAATGTGTATGGAAACCAAACAATGTCAACATGTAAATAGTGCTAAGGACATGAAATCCCTAACTAATGTAATAAGGAAAGACATGCAATTAATATGGCATATTATTTTCATAAATTTAGAATTATTAGAATGTATAGGATGAAAATAATAATGGGTTTCATGCCATTAGATATATTATTCTAAATTCATGCTCAAAGAAACTCATAATATGTGAATGAGAAACATGTGAGGGTAAAATGTCCCCATGGTGGTGTATTTATATATGTATTTGATAGAAATCATTCTTGGGTATGATGCCACATTAAAAAAATCTTTTATTGTGTAAGAAACCATTTATTTAATTTTATAATTATATATGTAGAATAAAATATAAATTAACAAAATAAAACATGGGGTTATATAAGAAAGAAAAGGAGTAATGTTGGAAGATTAAAGAAATGAGATGAGGAGGATTAAAAGAAATATGGCCTCCTTTTAAACTCATTACATGATATGAAAAAAATTATTGATAATTATGTTTACATAATTAGGAAGAATAATTCATGTGATAAGAATAATTTCAATAGTCAATTGGTTAAAGCCAATGAAACATAGAAAGTAACATGAAACAATTGGATAAAAGAATGGCAATACAGATAGAAGTTTAATGCCATGGGAAATAAATCATAAGAATTCAATCATGCTCAATAATTGGCCTAAATAAAATTCATATATATGAGGAAGGTGATGATAACATACATAATACAATGAATAGATCCATGTACACAACTAAGATACATATACCTTATTTAAGTAATTAGTAATAAATAGGATGTATGTAAAGGTAGATCTATATAGAAAATGTAGATTATTATGATGATATTACTATGAAACTATTGAAAAAATATAAAATTTCCTCCCCATGGGAGAGGTGTAAATTTAATCATAAGCAAATCCAACAGATTATCTTGTCTTTCACCTAAATCAAGGTATATTGTGAGAAGCAAGTCTTGCAAACATAAATGTGTGAAAAAATTAGTTATATGTACATAAGTAGGATGTATATCATATGACCAAAATAAAAGTAAAGAGATGTTTTGGATTTTTCTATCTTATGAATTTTTCATGGCTTTTTAAAAATTTTAAGCATTAAGAGGAAGGCACATGTAAGGCACAACACATAAAAGAATAAAATATATGTACATGACTATGACAAAGTAAATATGTATCAATTAAGCCCATGATATATGTCATTAGTCATTAATTTTTATTATGGGGTGGATAATTCCCCTAGTTTATCTCATCATATAATAAGTGATTATATACATCAAAGTTTTGGTCACATTAGAATTGATTATTTATTTTAAAAATTTACAAGTTTAAAATATCTATGGGTGATTTATTTTTTTATTAATAATTTATTTTTATGAAAAATAAGGAATGATAATTGTATTTTGATAAATAAGATTTTAAATTTTGTCTCTTAAAGTATTGCATTCATCTATTGAATTCCCTTTTATTTTATGATATGAATAAAAGTATTTTTTTGAGATTACAATGTTTAGTTTTAAATATGTTTCACATAGATTGTAAGTTGATCATGTTTTTATTCAATAAGTATTTAAATATATTTTATTGATTCTTAAGGAAGTATGTAGATTTAATTGTAACATGTTATATGTCTAATATTTTTTATTATTTGATTATATCCATAGATGAAGGCTTGGTTTATGAGCTTTTATGTTCTTTGAAATTTTAGTAGATGCCATTTTTTTATTAATCCATTTATGAGATAGTTTGTGAATTGGGACATCGATATGAATGTCGTTTTCTCTCTTAAAAGGTGAATTTTTGACCATAGGTTGAATTTCTTATTCCCATATCTCAATAACCCTATATTTAAGATGAATAAATGATTTTCAAGTTGTTACAATTAACTTGATTTTTGCAATCTCCATGAGGCTATTGATAATTACATGTTTTGTTCTAGATAATATGGTTGGTAAGTTAATTAATATACATGACAACAAAATATAAAAATGAAATTATTTTAAATAAATGAGATTCTTAAAATGGACAATAAGGGGTTCCTGAGGATGGATTTGCCAAGTCATTGGCTAGATGTTTACCTCCAGATTATGAAGTACCTAACATTGGAAGGTAAATTCATGCTCATTTTATCACATAATTTCCTATTATTAAATCAATTCTAAGGATATATAATTAGCCTATAATATTTTCTATTAGAATCCCTTGAGACCATTGACCTTGCCTTCTAAATTAGTGAAGCTAATGTAATTATTCATCAAGGCCTCATTTTCTATTAGTAAAGCATGGGAAGACTATGTATGGGAAAGAAGCTTGACTGAGGGGGTATTTTATGGAGGATGACTCCCTAGATGAAAACCCAACACCAAATTCTCCCCAACTTCATCCCAACACCTCCCTTGTAATCCCTAATACTAAAATCTTCATAGAGGACATCCCCTTTAACTCATTATTAATAAACCTAAACCCATTTTACTTAAATATAATGATTTGGTAGAATATTTATGGAAATGAAAGGCCATATTATTTTATTTAGTATAAAAAATAAAATATAGCTAGAGAAATTCAATGACAAACTCAACAAAGTGGGCATCAGTCTAGGTACCCTGATTAAGGAATGGAAATTGATCATTAGAGAAGTTGGGAAGGTGCTACAATAGTTCAAAAATAAATGAGGTAGAGGACCCACTTATAGTCATAAATATTAAAATGTGGTAGTTCAACACACTCCCAAACCCTCCCCCAAACCCCTTACTATGGCTAACCCTCCTAAGAAGAACCTAGAGAAGGAAGCCCAAAAGAAATTGAGGATGATCTTCTCGAAGGAAAATATTGAGGGCCCAAGAAAAAGGACCCATGCAATAATTATCAATGATAATTTGAAGGATAAGGTGGAGGATAAGGATCTCAATAAGGAACTCATAGAGGGCACTACACCCCCTGAGTAATTTCATTTTATTTATTTATTTCTATTTGGCCTTTTGCCATAGGTTTTTTAATTTTGTTTTGGTTGTAGTTTAATTTTTATCCCTTAGGGATTGATCTGATTTAATTTAATACTAGTTTAATTATTAGGCTGCAAGATCATTTTAAAACCTACTTATTTACCTAATCAAAAAAATATATAAAAATGAAATTACACATGGATTCATTGTTTCCTTATTTTTGATACTGAATACTTCCAATTTCAACTCTTGGTTCATTATTAGTAATCTAATTATATAAAAATACTTTTTCAAAATGTCCCATTGAATCTAGGTAAGTAGTAGGAAAATAATATAAATAATATAATGCATCAAAAAAAAATTTAGGAAATAATCTAAGCATCATCAAAGGATAATCCTCACAATCACCAATAGAATTCAATGTGTTGTAAGGGTTTTCCTAAGGATCTCTATGACCATTAAATATTTGTAATTTTGAAATTATCAAGTAATGTGAAAGAATCACATCCTATGTGTATTTATTGGATAGGATTTATATGATTTATATATATATTTTAATGTGAGTCTTAAATATTTGTTGTTCCAATGTTGACATACACATTTGTATTTGTATGTCCCATATAACATGTCTTATAGTAGTTAAATTATGTGTAGTAATGATGATATTATAAGTAATATCATTCAAATGTTGAGATATGTTAGTGATAATATGGGTATGAACTCTATTTGGTATAGTTCCACTATTTTGTGAGATAATAAAACACTCATTAGTAGAATATGTAAGATTAGAAGCATAAACAATATAAGAAGAAATTAACCTTTGTATATCATTATTTGTTTATATTTTTTTATTATTGGATAAAATTTGGTTTTTAAAAGGGCCTAAACCCTTTTACAAAAGAGAGATACATACCTAATGATAAAAACAAAGAGAAGTCATCCTTAATCAAGACAGGGTTAAGCAAAAACACATGCAAAGGAAAAACAAATAGTTGAAAATAATATAACTATAGAAAAAAATATATCAAAGAGAAATATAATGGGAATATCAAGATTATAAAATATATGTTAAGGATTTAACATAATCCTATTCCTCCTTCAAAATTTTTGAAATATATTCAACCATTTCCAAATATATAGTATTGCCTTCAACTTCTTTAATTTTCCTATGGATTCTAAGTATTTTATTAATGTCACCTTCTATTTTTATTCCTCTTATATTTTTCACACCGTCCTAAAAGGTGATAATATTGGGTGAATTTTTCTTAATCATCACCCTACTCATTTTAAACATTATTTTTAGTTTTTCATTGAGAGAAGTTTGTTTTCCCTTCATTTTTAACAACTTTTATTTTATATTGTTCAAGTCTTGTCTATGTTAATAGAGACTACTAGTATTATGCAAAAGATCTTTATTCAAAGGAAATATGAACTATGGTTTTGGTTGTTCTCCATTTAATGTTATTGAATAATACCTATCCTCATTCTTGGTCTCCCATTTTTATTCATGTACCATTTGATAATACTCTCTTGAAGGATTAATTCATTATCTATTGAATCAACCTTGGATTGTAATTTTTCTAGAGAATATTCTTTAATATTTTTCCTAGTTGACTATTATTGATTTTAAAATAATATAGGATGGATGGAATGAGAATGAATATTATTATTCTTTTCAAAAAATTACTATATGATAGCTACGAGCTTCGTTTAACATGGACAAGCTTGTTTACTGAGATGTTAAATATATTATTATGGCAAGGTTAGACTTGGGAATCCATGTCAATATTAAAATTAATAATATAATCATTAGTTACATATTAATCTTGTAGATACTTAAAATTAGACACTTCATGTCGATTTTAATCCTCTTGTTAATTTGCATTAGTATCAATAATCTAATGAAATATTATATCTTTACTAACATATCTAGAAAACCATTATTCATCACCCCATCACCAATTAATCATAAATTTATCTCATCCCATCAACATAAAATATAACATAATCATACTAACTATTCATGTTGATTATTTGATGATATTATCCATGCACATTTCATATTTTCATACATCAAATAAATCCTATTTCCTATCTTAAATCCATGATGTAATCACATCATCATCTAGCTTGTCATCACATCACTCAATCTCCCTCATATCCCTATACAATACCCCTTATTCTAAGGCATGCCATAAGCCCATGCCTCATAAGTGCATATTATTACACACTCCAATCTCTTCTTGCACACTAAAGCTCCCTCATTTATGAAGATGACTCATCCTACACTATCCATCTTGGTATTCATCCAATGGATAACTTAAATCAGCAAAACCTGTAAATAGAGGACTTAATCTCTAGTCTAAATAAGTTCTCATGATATAAAAAATTTATTGTACCCCAACACACCTAATTTAAAAAAATTCAAATCATGGCCCATTATCTCTAAGAAATACTTATTCATGGTCCATACCAACCTTAGGAAATCCAATATTAATGTAATATACATAAGCCTAAGGTTGTTTTTGAAGAATATTTATATTGTAAAATTATAATAAAAATAAAATAAAATCTTTAGCATTATCCATGATTCATTTAAAACATTTGATCTTTTTCTATTTCAAATGTTTATTCAATATCAGGTTTTAATTTAATTGACTAATGAACTATAAAAAACTTTTTAGTGTATTTAATATTTATTTTGAAACATCCCACTCCCAGGTTTCAAATTTTCATCAAGTTCTCTAGATTATGACATGTGCTTGTATATTGTGTACTCGTAGATGACCATAGTCTTCATAAAATTTATAAGTCCTCCAAAGAATCTATATTATTGAGATCATTATACTTGGAAGAATCTTGTTCACTCATAAATATTGTCTTTAAAAATAGATTCTAAATTTTCCAAGGAGTCGAGTCATCACAAGCTATCCATGTGTCAAGATCTCATTTACTTAGGCACAACTAGTCTTCATGAAAAATCTAAGTCTTCTAAATACCTAGAGCTATGAGATCATACCACATGGTGACATCTCAATAATCTAGAGTATTTAAGAATAAAATACATATTTGACATTTAAAATCCTCTCAAACACTTGAGATCATGCTAAGTGTAAAAATAGATCATTAATGTAGAACCTAGAAGATCAAGGTAAGTCTAATATATTCAAGGTTCTTGAGTATCTAAGTAATTGAGATCATGCCATGTGGTGACATCTCATTCACCCAAAGACTGTTTAGGGATATATAAATTAAATATATCCAAAATCCTTAGATCTTAGAGATCATGCCATATGGTGACATCTTGATCATCTAGAGTTTGTAGAAGTAAAACACATAATTAACATTGAAAATACTCTTGGACTCCCAAGATCATGTTAAGTGTAAAAATATCATTGATGAATGTTTAACATGATAAAAAAAATTAGGTTTTAAAATCTTATGGCCACCAGGTAAATGTGATCATGTCAAGTGGTACCATCTCATGAGAACATGGCCAAAATATAAATGAAAAGTTTTCTAGATAGATATAAGTTGATACATGATAAGAGGAAACATGGTGAATAAACCTTTCAAATCTTAGCAATAATTTTTAAAATGGAAAAAAGAGAAAAAATTATTATTTACATTAATTTCACAATAAATACACATTCAAGATTCATAAATTGGTAATATATGCAAAAAATAAACAAACATGAAATACCTATGCCATTAATTTATAAGATGCATATTGAAAATTTGATCTCTCAAGTAAAAAAAATCCCTAGTTTTTCTTAGTGGATTCAAAAGTGTTTTCAAGGAATTTATGAGAAAAAATACATAGTTCCATATTATATAAAATGTCTCCTCCAAAATAATCTTATAACTAGGCCCCATCTTCATAATCCATTACCAGTAGCACAAAATATATGGACACTATGTTTGATGAGAGTTACCTCGATTAAAAGTTTCCTCACTATTCATCTATCTAGGATGTAATGGAAACTATAGTTCTGTAATCATCATAGGATCATTTTTCTTAGGAGGCGAGACAATATATTGACAAGTTTCTTCCAATTAAGAACATAGGACTACATAAATAGTGGAAAAATTTGAGGTAATGCCCTATATAGACTTATTTCATGATTATTTTTTAATGGAACTTGTAGTAAGGATTGATTGCATATTATAACCCATATAAATTTAGATTCTTGTATTTAAATAGATTCATTTGAAAGGTGTATCAAGATCACAATTACCAAGGTCACTTAAAACAAATTTTAGCTAATGTTTGGATGGAGTAAAATATAGTAAAGGGAAAACTAAAATAGTGGTTTAAAAAGGGTGATAAAATAAGAACCAAAGGGGGTATTTATTCTAATACCATATATAAGTTTAGAGAAGGAATTGGGATAGAAATGGAAATTATGAATAGACTACATGGTTTCCTAAGTACCACTTACATATAGGTAGAGTATGTTCCCTTATTGGATATTCTCTTAAACCCAAACAAGATTATAGCATTAGGAGAGGTTATTAGTGTTATATTAAAGGGGATAGTGTTCAAACTTGAGCAAAGGCTAGATGAAAACAATTTTTATATGATATCTTATTTTTTGGATGTAGTCATATGGAGGGTCCATAAAACTTATGGGAAACCATGGAAACCATCTATAAAGTACCTAGATAACATAACTTCTGATGATTATTATCTATTGTAAATTTATAAATTTAGTAATGATATTGGTATAATTTGTGAAGATGTTTATCCCCATGTCTATCAGAACATCTATGAAAAATAGATGCCCAAATAATTTAAAAATGTTATAAGAATCATCTCCAAAATGGGAGATTACTGGTACTACCTAGATTATATTATTATTAAAATTGAGGGGACTAGAGCACCTTCCCTGTACTTGTAATGTCATGTCCTAGATAAGGTGGTTTAATAATAGATTGCACACCAATTATGCAACAATGTGAATGAGGAGATTGGTGGCAAACACCAAGCCTATTATCATAAAATTCCATTAAACATTATCCAAATTCAATTTATAATAAGTGCACATATTAATTTAGTGGGAAAGGTTAGGGTTCATTATGACCTAAAAGTATCCCAATACAAATATTGAGACCCCAGGGAAAGATTCAAGAGTTATCTCAATCACCTTAAAGAGAAGAATAAAGTAATCAAGTATGGTCATAAATTATATGATCATGATGTTATCTTCCTAAATGTTTTATATGATTTTAAAGTTTGGATCTATATAAAAAAACATAATTTTCCAATTATAATAGCTCAAAAAATCCAATATGACCCTAAAATCACTAAGGAGTGAGAAAATGAAATAGTGGAAGAGATAAAAGAGTTTGGATTCATCAATGGACTCAACCACAATATAAAAGCACGGATGAGTAGGATAAGCATCCTTATCCTACATAATAAGAAACTGATACATTAGAGGGAAAGCTTATTAACCGAAGGGAAGTTAGTCTTAAAATAAAAAAAGGAAAATTTCAAAGGTTTTCCTAGTCCTCATCTAGTTCCCACTCACCCAATTTATACTACTTTAAGCATAACAATCACAATTATGAGGACCTTACCTCTTTTATATTGACAAATAGGAACATTTTCTTGGGAATGACTAGCCTCACTTACTAAAGTTATAAAATTAATTATTCCTTAGTTTTAATAGAGTTATTTTACATCCCTTTCATTTATCCCTCTTTCCCCTCAAGCACCTCAAATTAGTCTACCTTTACTAGTTTCAATAAGTGTTGGGAAAACCTCCCAAACATTTCTTACTATACTAGTTTCCCTTCAATCCACTCTTGCATCCACCACCATTATTTCACCACCTATCCCTTTACCACCTATAATAGTAATTAATAATTTTATGACACCTTAATTATTTTCACCTTCCCCTTCATATCCCATTTCCCCCATAAACACTAACCAAGGGAAATATAAAATTATTCCAACCTCTTTCAAGACCTGATAATTGGAAGAAAGACCATCATCATGTCTATTTATCTCAAAAAAACCCTAAATAAGGAACCAGAGGAATAAAATGAAGATATAGTTTCACTAGTGGATTACCCCATGAATGAGAAAGAGGAAAATTCATAAATGATGAAGGAATTAGAGAATAATTTAATGAAACAAAAGTGAAGGATGAATTAGAGGAAGAGATAGAGCTAGAAAGGGAAAAATCAATGAGCATGGAAATTTTGGAAAATAAGAAAATCTAGTTGATACACAACACGAATAGATTCTTACTAAAGAATAAAGGTAGGTCATCAATAAGGTAATTTATTCTTTTAATCCCTCCCTTATAATTTTAGATATCATCATAGTTAATATATCTTCCACAAGATCTGTTATGTCTAGTTTCCAATTAGATTCTTTTCAACAATATTTAATAAAAGCCAAGCCATTATACACTCATATCAGAGACCAAAACCTAGAGTAAGAGACCACTTATCCTATTGATTCTTCCTTTATTTTCATTGCAACCCAAATAAAATCTCCCAAAAAGAGAGTGCATTTTAAAATTTTAGTATTTCTTTCCATTTTTATACTCGATAGTTTCTTATTACTCCAAAATACTAATCTCAACTAGGGGTACCTATGACATAATTTACACCAGTTCCATTCTCTATAATGATCATCTCAAATACCTAGGTAAAACAAAATATATGTTAGAAAATACACCTCTGAGAAGAGTCTCAATATGGTAGAGGGTCACTCAATCACTTCTACACTTTACCATCCACATAAGTGATTCAATTTTACCACTAGTAATCACTCCACCTTCCACCTCTATAGAGGGTAACTATCCTGAAGAGTAAGGAGAACTCACTTTACCTTAATGGGTCAAATAATTACAAGAGTGAAAAATAGATAGGTAAGGCATGGTCCTTTTAGTGTTACCCATAGTCTCCACTGATTTTTAAAAGTAGAGTGGTATAATTCAAAGGGAAAGAAAGATAAAGGGGGTAGATAGTAACATAAGGGAATAAATAGTGTTTAAACAAAGAGAAAATTTATTCATCTTGGACAAAAAGTAGAATGGGAATCCTAATGACCCCAATGATTATATGGAAGAATTTGGTCTTTCATGGAATCAATTGGGGAGGCTATGAAATAAATGTACAAAGTTAATATCAAGATAAACAAATACTTATATATAAACAAATTATTTAGGATCTCAGAGAAATCATGGATAACATCTAAAATGCAGCCACGATGCTATACTAGATTTTGAATACAATTAGAATTTCTATAAGTGTGTTTGGCTCGAATGGGGGAAGGTGATAAAGTATTATAACCACTTAAAATAACTTGATAAGAGGCTAAACTTATTGGTACAATGCATATAATCATTTGAATATGATGAATACACAAGATACATCATGGGATTTAAATTATGCAATTCAAAAGAGAGATGATACCTTCAATTGGCATACATAAATTAAAGTTTTGTTAACACAACTTATAGGCCATGAAAAAGAGACCATAGAAATATTAAAGTATGTAAGGGTCATAGAGAAGATGGTAAATAGGCCCAATTTTGAGTCACATCTCAAAGAAGCTACAAAAAGATTTAAGAAATAAGTCAAAGGGATGGTTTGTAAAACCAATAAATATATTATGCAATTGATTAAATTTTTGAAGGAAAAGGTAATTAAGGAAGAGGCACTCAAATTTTAACTCATATCTTGTGAAACTAATCACATAAAGTTTTGGGTGAAGTTATCAAGATATTTAACCTTATATGCTCAATTTTGATATTATTAATAAATAATTTGAAGCTACTTATGAACTATTTTAAAAATTAAAGGCTACAAAGGAGGTTTCTAGAATAATGTCTAGAGCTCAACCAATACCAACTTAAAAAATACAACCTCAAGTGCTAGTTCATGCCTCATTTTCCACATCAACATAAAACTATCAATTCCATGGATATGTAGTAATGTATACTTCCATAGGACTATTTTAATTCATTAGGAAACTATAATGGATACCAAAACTAATTTAGTTCCAACATCCATTATTTAATAGTTTTCTATTCCAATGATGTCCCATCAGTACCACCTTATATATATAATAAGTGAACACACATGCAAATGAACAAACACACACACAATGCACATTCTTGTTTTTATATTGAGTTGAGACTCGTAATCTCAAATATATTTTGGCATATATGTATTATATTGATTAATTTTGGCTAAGGGATTTTATTTATATGTATATATTACATACACACAAATTATACATGAGTTTTGACATGAATTATATTATTATTAGATAATGTAAATTTATATTTTTATATAAGGATGAAGGAACCCATTTCCAAGATTATATATTTTTATCCTCATGATTCCAAATAGAGGATAATTTTTGGCTATCAAGATAGATAAGAATTATATGGATTGTTTTGCATGTTTGTCTAATGTGTAATCTTATATTCTTCTCCAATCTATGATTCTTTGAACAAGTTCCATTTTTATGGTATTTTAGTATTTGGGTTGTGTATAAGGATTATTTTATGTATATATTAATACTATCTATAAGATAATTTTAATGATTTATGTTTGATAATCATAATCTCCCTTTATAGATGTGCAATTCTTACAAATGCATCAAAATTTTGTTATGGGAATTAAAGTTTATAATGTCTAGTTCCCTTGGACTCCTAACTATGTTTTCTTGTGTTATGTGCTAATAGTAACTTGTAATGAACATTAGTTCTCTAACTACTTTTTCAACCCATAAATCAAGATATAGTTTTAAAGGGTTTCATATAATTTGGATTCACAAACCTTATTTTTATGATCTTCCCTTCCTTCCATTTTGAGTGTTATTTTTATCTTGGATACCTCAAGTTGATTCACCTCTCATCCATATTTATCAATTAGGTCTAGGATCATGTCATATTTAAACCATCCAAGGAAAAAAAAACTACTTCACTCATCATTATTTGACCACTAGGTTGTTTACAAAACCTAGTACTATACAATTCATATCTTGGTCTAAATCTTATTTCACTTATCCTAAAATGTTAGAGGCTACCTTGTAATATTACATGGTGTGCATAAAACCCACATCAACAAGAAATAAATTGGTGTTAGAAGGTGGGCCACCTTTTTCATTTCTTTTAAATATCACTTGAGTTGCAATAGATAAATCTACAATACTAATAATGTCCACTTTTGACATTAGCCTACTGTTCCCACCCTTGAAAATCCATATAAAATTTAGGTCAAATAAAGTCATCTTGAGGGGACTCTATACTTTATCATATTCCCCAATAAGAATAGGTTATATTCATCCATATAATATGGATTTATCCTATTTATCTAGTTATTCTATTTCTATTCATGGGGATGTGCATGATTTTCCTAGAAAACCTAAAAATTATCTTCTTACCTTTTCTCCCTTGGGAGGTAAGACTATCAAAGAACACATAAAGGAATTCAAGACTACTTTAGGGATACTAAATGTACCCATGAAGATGTGGTATGTAAAATCTTCCCTTTTACCTTGAAATATAATATTTATGACTAGTTCATTAATATCTTATAAGATTTTATTACCTCTTGGCATCAGTGCTAAGAAACATTTTTGGCTTAATTTAGACTAGTTACTAGCCCAAGTGTCATCTACCAACACTTTAAAAGCATGAGGAGAGAACCTAATTAATAAAATAGATCCTTCAATTCCATATCCTAAAATATGTATGGTTGAATTGAAAATGACTATAAACCTAATGAAGGATTAACCCTTAAAATGTACAAAAATTCCTTGGATTATATGAAAACTATTTTGATTTGTATAACACCTAATATTACCACAATACCTCTAGCCTATGCTAAATATTTTAGCATCGACATGTAGTTTAATCCCCAATTATAAGATTTAGATCCACCCCATATTAGTCCTAATTTTCTATCTATCAATCCCATTCCAAATGCTAATTAGAATGTTATTGCTCAAAATTAGAACCAAGTGTACACACAATTGATTCTAAGCCATGATCCACCTAACTAGTACCTCATGTTTTTAAATAATCACGTGTCTACACCTAAGCAATAAAATAATAGTAGTATTTAATACTAGTTAATATTTTTACCACCCAAGGTGCTGCTTCTAATTATACAAAAGTATAATTAGATGTTATTTAATGGATGGTGTAGAAGATAAGCATCAAGTTCATGTGCATGTATAAGTGAATTAGAAACACCATGGGGTAGAATACTAATCAAAATATTGCATATAAAAGATACAACAAACCTTTCAATAATTTTATAAATAGCACATAACAACAAACACCTAATAAGATGCCTAAAATAAACATATTGAAAGTAACACTACCTATTTGATGTCAATTTCAAAATACATCACAAATGGTGAGTTGGACTACATAGACTTCTACACCATTTTTGAGATATTTTATAAGGAAATTGATAGGTAAGAAAGATTTCAAAATCAACTAGAGCTGTATCCTTCCACTAATTCAAGTTAATTTAGTACAATAATGGTCTCTGAGACATGATTTTTCCTTCCTAATGGAAGATGATAATTATCCTGAAGACAATACAAATTAAATACATGCCTTTCAATAGTTATATATTAATAAGTATAACTTGAATAATAAGTATCATGCTACTAATTTGACACCTCCAAATAAAAATGCTACTACTCCTATATATCCTAAGGAAAATAATAATATGCCTCATCTGAAATGAAATGATTAGCTATAAAGTGTAGAGCCACATAGAAAAGGAGGGTAAAATATAGTCAAAGATATGAAGAAGATCAAGTAAAATATTAGTATTCATGAGCTAGATCATATTACTAAGCAAATATATTTTTCTTAAAGCCTTGACTAGGAGAGCATCCATTGATGAATCAAAGACTACTCACACTAACATCATTGTCTACAAGGATAATCCCAAGGTACCACCTTTTCTATTAACCATTAGAATTTTTAATAAGAATGTGATTAATTTTTTGTTTGAATTAGGTGCCTTAGCCAATGTGATACCTATATTTGTATGTAAGAGCCTAGGATTCACCTAAGATAAATGTAAAATAGTGGTCCCAAAAATGGATAAGTCATATATGTCATTCATTGGTAAGATGATAAATGTACACATTAAAATTATGTATGATCCACACATATAATAATACATAGACATTTTGGTCACTGACATTCCTAAAGACTATGGATTACTATTGAGCCTTTATTGGTTGAATACCTTGAATGGTATATAGCAACAAACTTCTCACACAAGTGGTTTCTTTAGAAAGGAGTAGTAAATTAGATTTGAGTAGACCAAAAATTAAAGATGAAGTACATAATTACATAATATAACATGAAAAATGAGATAATCAACTTTACATCCTCACATGCAGGTGTTAATACATTTAAGATAATGGATGAATCTCATGAATGATAATTTTAAGGTCCTTCAAAGTTGTGGAGTCTCCATTTCAATGGTGCTATATCTAAGTAAGGTTTAGGAGTTGGTAGAGTGTTAATCAACCCAAATGAAAAATAATATCTTTATTCATATAAATTGCAATTCCCATTCACCAAAAATTAGGTTTAGTATGAATCTCTAATTTTGGGCTTACAATTTATGCTAAGCATGGCATCAAATAGTTACATATATTTAGTGATGTAGAAATGGTTATCAATCAAATGAAGAGAAAATATCATTGCAAACTTTCATACTTAAAATATTTTAAACATAGATTCAGACTTATTTTACCACTAAGTGGAAAATTTTACATATAAAAGATGTATTTTGGCTTGATTAATGCAGGAAAAACCTTCTATCATGCCACAAACTACACTTTTTAGGGAATTATTTTAAAGTGAATCATCATCTACATGGATTACCTCACAATATTTTCAAATAATATAACTAATCATGTAGATCATTTATATAAAGTATTTGATAGATTCAAAAGATACGAAGTATCATTGAATTGTAATAAGAGCATATGTAGAGTCACTAAAGGAAAATTATTAGGTCATGTCATTTCAAAATATGGAATTTCCATTGACCTAGAATGAATCCATGACATTTCCAAGATAACTCCTAAAAAAATAAAAATTAAAGTCTTTCTTTGTCAAGATAAACTTTGTGAGAAAATTTATTTCTACATTTGTAGAAATTATCATGCCATTAAATTCTATGTTGAAGTAGGATTGCCAAATTAGAATGGATAATAGAAGATAATAAGTTTTTTTAGGATATCAAAACTACCACTGTTCAAGCACCACTTCTAATCAGTCCTAATTTCATGAAATATTTATTTTAGAATTCATTTACTTTAGAATATGATATATCAACAATAATCACATAAAAGGTAAATAATAATGAACACCTAATTGCCTTCATAAGTATAAATATGAAAGATATAGAGATGAAGTGTTTAATGATAGACAAATATATACATGATTTGATCAAGGTAATGAATAAGTTTAGGCACTATGTTATTAGTAAGAATACATATGCCATCATTCTAGATATAGTTATTAATATCACACTCAAACAAAACAAATTAGGAGAGAGAGTAAGTATATGAATGGAAAAACTACATGAGTTTGATCTTGAAATCAAACCAACCAAGATGGTGTGAGGCTAAGGAATCACCCAAATAATGACTAATATAGATAAATGCATTCATATTGAGAAAATAAATGAAATTCAAGTAGTTTTTGGTGATTAGTATGCCCGCATAACTCATTACTTACTCATGTGTACATGTCCTCTTGAGCTAACTAGAGAGGAGAGGCAATCCCTCAAGCTCAAATTACCTCATTACATGATAAGTAAAGGAGTCTTATACATAAATAATTATTAAGGAATCTACTTTATGTGTGTTTCAATAGAATAAACCACATATATCATGGATAAATTAAATCATAAAATAAGTAGTGGACATATTTTAGGTAGTGAAATAACTCATAAATTATTGAGAATGGGATATTACTAGCCTATAGTTTTTAAAGACACCCATAATCATGGAAAGACATGCCATGAATGTTATGTGTTTTAAAAAGGGAAGTATATACTATCATGCCTTTATAACCAATCATTGAAAGATAAACCTTTGCTTAATGGGGGCTTGACTTTGTTGGAGTAATCAATACAAACTCTTTAGTAAGACACAAGTTTGTCTTATTAGCCATTAATTATTGTACCAAATAGACACAGTTTGTCACTTCTAATAATTATAGATCCTAGGATGTGATTAAATTTATATAAGAAAACATACTAAGTTTGGACTCTAATTTCATTGGCTTATGACAATAGTCTAGCCTTTCAATCAACTAAATTTACAAAATGGGCCCATGATAACTGAATTACAATAAAGTTTTCATCAAAATATTACCCACAATGAAATGGAGTAGTTACATGTACTAACAATAAATATTTGGATGTCATCAAGAAATAAATACAATATAAATCACAAGAATTAAATTTTTTATTAATATATGCACTATGGGTAGATAGCACAAGACATATGCAAGCACTTAAGGATTCACTTTTCTTACTAGTGTATGGATAACAATCCATTTTTTCTATCACTCTCAAATTAAAAATTTATAAATTCATGCAAGAGTATATGGAAGAATATGAAATAATTTGTTTTAGATTACTTGACATAGTTTATATTAAAGATACATGAATAGAAGTACTACATAGCTTCAACAAGCACCAAGTCATTATCAAAAGATGATTTGAAAACGGACATAAAATCAAGGATTTTAGAATTCTAGACTTACTGATTTTATTGGATAAGGCACACAAAATAAAATGACATTATGATAAGTTTACTCCTTTATGGATTGGGCCATACAAAATATTTGAAATCCTAGATAAAAATGCTTTTCATCTGAAGGATATCCAAGATAATGACCTCATATTTCTAGTTAATGAAAAGATTTTGAAATGTTATTTCATGGTGAATCCAACTTGAGATTATTTTGAATGACTGTGACCTCAAACATATAAAAAGGAGTATATTAGGTTTCTTACTTTCTATAATAGATTACCTACTTTCCTAGGCTAAATATTTCATGTTTCCTATACTAGTTTCATGTTTTTTACATTTAGTTTCATAGTTAGGTGTAATTCTTTATAGATTAGTTTTATTAAAAATATATAAGAAATTTAATTATTTTCTTATGTTATAATTATGAAAAACCTACCAAAAGAAAGGGGATGAATCAATAAGTGCACAACTAGCATTCACCAAGATTTATTATTGTAGTACTTGAGGTTTTAGAATCAAGATGTATCATGACTAAAATTAGGTTTTGTCTATATTGAATAAGTTCATCGAGCCTTTGGAAGTACTCTGATATACCCATGAATTTTTAGAAATAATTTTCATTTCTAAATATCAACTACATTATTACATGCTAAGACTTGGATAAGAAAGAGTAAACATTAAGATAGATATATGCTAATAGGGACATATTTATTAAATAATTTTTATTAAACATATACCCAAATAATGGTGGTTCCTAACCCTTCCTCCATTTGTTTTAAAAAAAAGCATACAAATGTATGAAAGAAGGGTGATTCAAATAATCTCTATCTAGGTTATGGATGTTTGGTTAGCAGTAAAGCAATGCTTATAGTGGAATCAAAGGTATGTATGTCGAGTCTATAGACACCAAGATGATAGCAAAATAGTGATCTAACTTAATTTATTATTATTTTTATAAAATTATAATTAAAATGAAACATATAATGTTCATCCAATATCTCTATTAAAACTCTCATAACAAGGTGAAAATGAATTCCATGAAATCACACATAAATTCTAGGAAAGAAAAGGGTTAGTATGTTGCATGGAAGGATTGGAGTGTAATTCATTTGATTGGTATATTTATTATTTTATGATAGAAACTAATTTTATATAACAATACATTAACTGATATTATAGGTTCACAAATATGCAGGATTATTTACCCACTGAGTCACCATTTTTTATACCCCAACATACCCCATTTTAAAAAAATTCAAATAGGGACCCATTATTGCTAATAAATATTTATTCATGGTATATAAAAAACATTTTAAACTCAAATATTGATATAATATACATAAGTTTAAGTTTGTTTGTGAAGTATATTTACATTTTAAAATTCCAAAAAAAAAAAATCAAAGCTTGAACATATATGTGATTCATTTACCACCTTTGATTCTATTTTTATTTAGGATGCATATTCAATGTCAAGTTTCGATATAATTAAATAATTAAACTAACCAAAAAAATTTAATGTGTTTAATATTTGATGTGTATCATCCCATTCTCAAGATTAAAATTTTATCAATTTCCCTAGATCATGACATTTTTCTTCATTTCATGTACTTATAGCTGACTGTAGTCTTCATGAAATTTATAATCTTCCTAATAATGTGTATTCTTGAGTTCATTCCATCTATAAAAAATTGGTTCACTCAAAAATTTGAAATTTTAAACTATATTATGTCTTAACCAAGATGTCATAAACCATCTATGTATCAAGATCTCATTCACTTAGAACACAACTAGTCTTCATAAAAAGTCTAAGTCTTTTGAATCCATGGAGATTGAAATCATTCCACATGGTGACATCTCGATAATTTGGAGACTATCATAACAAAATACACATTTTACATTGAAAATACTCCTAAACTCTTGATATCATGCTAAGTGGTAGAATCTCATCAACATAGAACTTGAAAGATCAAGACAAGGTTGATATATTCTAGGTTCTTATATAGTTGATTAATTGAGATCATGCCACATGAAAATATTGTGTTCACTTAGAGTCAATTGGGGGATATATAAATTCAATATATTTTGAATCCTTAGAGATCTAATATCACACCACTTGGTGACATATCAGTCATCTAGAGTATATAGGAGAAAAATACACATTTGACATTCAAAATCCTCTCAGACTCTCAATATCATGAAAAGTAGAAAAATATAATTGATGTAGGATTAACATGATAAAAAAGGTAGGGTTTCAAATATTAATTACTATAGGTAAATTTGATACATGAAAGTGGTACAATCTTGTGAAAACATGGTTGAAATATAAATGCAAATTTTGACAACTAGATAGAAATTGATGCACAAAAAGAGAACATTTGGTAAATAAAAAAACCAAATATGACTAGTTATTTTAAATCAAAATGGGCAGCAATTAAAATCCATTATTTAAAATAATTTCACACAAACTATGCAATCAAATTTGGATTTTATAAATATATGAAAATTTTGAATAAACATCAAATCACTTTGCCATTAATCTATAAGATGCATATTACAAATTTGAGCTCTTAGGTAACCAAAATCCCTAGTTTTCCTCAATGGATACAAATGTGTTTTTATTCAATCTAAAATAAATCCTACATAGTTTCACTATAAAAAAAGTGGCTTTTCCAAAATTGGTTCACAACTAGGCCCGTTCTTCACTCTCCATTACTGGTAGCGTGGAGTATATGGAAATTGTGTTTGATAAGAGTGCCCTCAATTTTAAGTGTCCTTACTATTCTTATATCTAAGATTTATTAGATTCTATAGTTCCATATTCATCATAGGATCATTTGTATAATGAGAATAGACAATATATCAATGAGTTTCTACCAATTAGGAATATGGGACTACATAATGCAATGGAAAAATTTGAGGCAATGCCTTATATAGACTTACTTCATCATTTATTTTTTAATGGTGTTTAAACTAGAGATTTATTGAATCTTATAATCAATACAAATATAATTTCTTATATTTTTCAAGATGCATTTGAAATGTATGTCAATATTCCAATGCCCAAGGTCATTTATAACCAAGTTTCATCCAATGTTTAGATGGAAAAAAATATAATCGAAGGAAAAATGAAAAAAATGGTTAACAAAAGGTCAAAAATTAATCACTAAAGTGGGTATTTCCTCCATCCCATAACTAATTTTAGACCAAGCATTGAGACAAAAATGACACTTATGAATAGACTACATGGTTTCCCTAGTACCACTTATGTATATGTAGAGTGGGTTCCCTTTCTAGATATTCTCTTGACCTTAGACAAGATTGTAGCATTAGGAGAAGTTTTTCAATGTTAGATTAAAATGGAACATGTTCAAACTTGAGCAAAGGGAAGATGATGGAAATTTCTATATGGTGTCCTATTTATTATATGTAGTCATAGGGATAGTCTAAAATACCTATGGGTAACAATGGCATCCATCTACTAAGTACCTAGATAACAAAATTTGTGATGATTATTCTTTCATGCATATTTATAAATTGAGGAATGAAATCAACATAATTTGTCAAGATGTTTATCCTCAAGTCTATTAGACTATCTATGGAAACTATATTCCTAGCCTATCATAAAACATGATGAGGAACATTTACAAAATGTAAAATTATTGGTACTACCTAGATTATACTATCATTAGAATGAAGTGGACTAGAAGACCTCCCCTATATTTTCCATGCCACATCCCAGATAAGGTATTTGAATAATAAATTACACACCAATTATATAATTGTGTGGAGGAGGATATTGGCACCAAACACAAATCATATTATCATAAAACTCACCTAAATATTGGAAAAACTTCATTTATAATAAGGGCACATCTCAATTCAATGAGAAAGATCAGTGTTAATTATGACCTAAATATAACCCAATACAAATATTAGGACCCCAAATAAAGATTCAATAGATATCTTAAGAAACTTAAAGATAATAATAAGGTAATCATAAGGTATGGTCATAAAGCATATGAGCATGATGATATCTTCCTAAAATTTTATATGATCCTAAAATTTGGATCCACATGAACAAGAATAATATGCCAATGACAATTGCTCAAAAAATCCAATTTGACCCTAAAATAACTAAGAGGTGATAAAATTAAATAGTGAAAGAGTTTGAAAGATCTTGGATTAATTAATGGACTCAACCGCAATCTCAAATCACTCATGAGTAGGATCAACCTCCCTCTCATACACAAGAAGAAATTGATCTACTAGAGGGAGAGCCTAGTAGTTTAAGGGAGGCCAATCTTCTAATTAGGAAGGACATTCTCAAATTCCTCCCTATTTCTTATCCAATTCCCGTCACCTAGCTACTACCATTTTAGGCACAAAAACCACATTTGTGAGGACCTTACTTCCTCTAGATGTATATATAGGGACATTTTCATGGGAAACACTATCCCCACTTACTAAAGTTACACAATTAATTCTTGATAAGTTTAAATATATTTATTTTACATCCATTACATATACCCTTATTTACCATTAAGCACTTCAAATGAGTCTACCTTTACCAATTGTAACAAGTGTTGGGACAACCTCCCAAAGATTTCCTAATTTACTAGTTTCCCTTCCACCACCTCTTACTTTCACCACCTTTATTTGACCACCTATCCCTTTTCCACCAACAATAAAAATTCATACTATTATGGATCATTCATTAGTTTAACCTTCCCTTTAATCTCCCATTTCCCCATAAGCACTTACCAATTGAAATATAGAATTCATTTTTTCAAGACCTTACAATTGAAAGAAAGACTGTCATCATGTCTATTTGTCTTAGAAGGAACTCTCAATTAGGAACCAAGAGAATAAAATGAAGATATAAATTCACTAGTGGTTTACACCATGTATGAGGAAGAGGAAAATGTATAAATTATGAAGGAAGCAAATCAATAATTTGATGAATTAAAAGTATAATTTGAATTAGATAAAGAGATGGAGCTAGAAAGAGAAAACCAATGAGATTGGGAAGTTTGGAAGAAGAATAAACTCTAATTTATACATGAGAAATACATTATTACTAAATAATAAAGCCATGGCATCAATAAGGTATTTTTTTTCTTTATCCCTTCCTTACAATTTTTGATACCAATATAGTTAATATATCTTCCAAAAGATCTATTATGTCTTGTTCCCCATTAGATTATTTAAAAAAATATTTATTTAAAAACAATCCATTATATGCTCATATTAGACACTAAACACCAAATAAAGAGGCCACTAGTATTATTTATTATTATTTTATTTCTATTGCAACCCAAATAACAACTCCCAAAAAGAGACTATATTTTAATAATTTAGTATCTATTTCCAATTTTAACACTTAGCAACCACATATTCCTAAAAAAACCTTAACTTAATTAGGGGTACCTCTCCCATAGTCTTCACTAGTTCCATCCTCTATAATGATCATCTCAAAGACCCTGACCCAAAAAAAAATGTGGTAGAAAGTACACCTCAAAGAGGAGTCTCAAGATGGTAAAGGGTCATTCATTCACCTCCCTAATTTACCATCCACATAAGTGATTCAATGTTACCACCAGGAATCACTGCACCTTCCACCTTTATAGAGGATGACCAACCCAAATGGAAAGGAGATCTCATTGAGCTTGAATGGGTCAAATAATTACAAGGTCAAAAAGGGGATAGGTAGGGCCTAGTCTTAATAGAATTTTCCATAATCTCCACTAATTTTGACAAGAATAATGGTAAAATTCAAAGGATAAAGAAGATAAATGGGGTAGATGCTAATATAGGGAATGAATAGTGTTGGAGTAAAGATAAAAAAATTCCCCTTGGCCAAAAATAAGAAGAGTAATACTAATGACCCCACTAAATATACAAAGGATTTTTGTTCTTGCATGGAATCTAATAGAGAGGATATGAAATGAATGTACAAAAGTCAAGATCAAACTAAATAAATACTTATACAAAAATAAATTATTTAATCTCCTTAATAAATTTTGGATAATGTCCAAAGTGGAAGCCACTAGGTTCTATAATATTTTGAATACAATTAGATTTTCTAGGGGTGAGTCTTAACCTAAATGGGGAAGGTGCTAAAATTATGAAACCAATTAAAATAACTTGACAAGAGGCTCAAATTCTTGATTAAGTATGAAAGGAAAAATGAATATAATAATTCAAACTTGATGATTTCCAAAGATACATCATGGTATCTAAATTATGTGATTACAAAGAGAGATGGTTCCTTTAATTAGAATACAATGAATGTTTTTGTAGTAAAAATCATAGTCTATGAGAAAGAGGCCATAGAAATATAAAAATATATGATGGCCATATGTGTAATAAAATCCATAGGGAATTTGGTAAATAGGATCAATTTTTAAGCACTTATCAAATCAACTACAAAAATATTTAATAAATTAGTTGAAGGGATGGTCTATAAAACTAATGAAGATATTATACAATGGATCAATTTTGTGAAGGACAAGGTAACTAAGGTAGAGATACTCAAATTTAAATTTAGAGACTCTAAAACTAAGCACACAATGTTTATGGGTGAAGTTATAAATATATTTAAACCTTTCTATGCTCAATTTTGATATTATTGATAAAGAATTTGAAGTTGTTTATGCATTATTTGAAAAATTAAAGTCTATTGAGGAGGCTACTAGGACACAATCTAGTGGTAAAGCAATACCAAAATTAATAATACATCCTTGAGTGCCATCTCATGCCTTAGTTTCCATGTTAGAATAAATATCTTAGTTCCCCTGATATGTAAAAATGTATACTTAAATAGGACACATTTTAATTACTCATGCAACTATAATGGCTACCACAACTACTATAGTTCTAACATCTAATATGCAACCACTTTACTCTTCTAATAGTGACATATTAGTACCACCTTAGATATATATAAATATATTTGTATGTTTTTATATGGATTTAACACTTGTATTCTCAAATATATGTATTAAATCGATCAATTTTGGCTAAGGGATTTTATTTATAGGTATGTCTTGTATATGTAAACATTAATCATGAGTTTTGACATACATTTTATTATTAAAAAAATGTAACTTTAGAATTTTTTTGGATGATGAAGTAACCCATCCCCAATTTTATATATTTATATCCTCCTTATTCAAAACATAACATTGTTTTTGGATATCGAAATAGATAATAAATTCTACAGATCTTTCTACAAGTTTGTTTGATGTGTAATCTTTTATTCTTCTCCAAATCTGTGATTCATTGAAGAAGTTCCATTTTTATGGTATTTTATTATTTGGGTTGTGTATAAGTGTTACTTTATGTATTTACTCATATTTTTAATTGGCTAGTTTGAATTCTTTATATTTGATAATCATAATCTCCCTTTGTAGATGTGTAATTTTAATCTTATAAATTCAATAACCTTTCGTTATGAGCATTAAATTTTATTGTGTCTAGTTCCTTTGAAATCTTAACTATGTTTTCTAGTTTTTTGTGCTAATAGTAACTTGTATAATTAATTATTACTCTCACTACTTGTCCAACCCATACTTTGAGATCTAGTTTTGAAGGGTTCCATCTAAATTAGATTCACAACCCTTCTTTTTCTACTCTAACCTTCCTTACCTTTTTAGTTTTGTTTTGATATTTTCCACCTTAGTTAGATTCATCACCCATACATACTTATAAATTAGGTATATGCTCATGTCATATTAAAACCATCTAAGGTAAACAACTACTCTATTTACTTCTATTACATCACTAGGTTGTTTATAAAGCACAATACCCTGCAACTTCTTCCTTGGAGTGAATATACTTTCATCGATCCTAAAACATCAAAGGCTACATTATAAAATTACATAGTGTGTATAAAAGCCACAATGAAAAATGTGTTTAATCATTTTTATCTCTATCAAGCATTATTTCATCACATCATCTAATAAAAACATCATGATTTAAAGGGGAGGTGTTATCAAATTATCCATGCACTTCACAAAAGTCTTTAAAACTACATATGCATCACATGTAGAGTAAATATTACATAAATAGGATAACTTATACTTGTGGTGAGTAATGTTATCTCCCTCTTCACTCAATCTAAGGTTATATGTTTCATTGATTAACTATAATTTTATTTATGTATTTTATTATTAATATCTAATTATTAGAATCTTGCTAACTAATTGGTGTCTCATGTATACATATGGGCACTTTTAGTGGGATGAATCACAATAAAATCATATTTTAAGTCATCCTAACTTTTTTATCAAATAATTATAAACTATTTTAGGCCAAAATTGATTAATTATTTTTCCAAAATCCATTGAATTTTTATTTTAGGTGCTTGGTAGAATTGACCTATTTTCTAGTGGATTCACACATGAAATTAGAAAAATAACCCTGTTGATTGGAGGAATCATGTGATTGTTATGTGTTTGCTAAAAATTAGTAGAATTAACTTATATTTTGGTGGGATGTCTCTTGTATCAACATAATTTCTTCCATCTATTTTTTTGTTTAATATAAATCTATGAAATCAACATGTAGTTCAATGGAGTTACTAAAAAATTGGTAGAATCACCTATGTCTATGTATATTTTTGTGTTTATAGGAAAACAATGGAATCAACCTATAGTTTGGTGGAATCACTTAGAAATCAATAGAATTTACTCTACCTCTATTTGTTTCTATGTTTTTAATAAATCAATGGAATCAATATGTAGTTTGGTGGAATCACTCAGAGATCAAGGAAATTGATTATATTTGAGTATTTCTATGTTTGAATGAAATCTATAGAATCGATCTATAATTCATCAAAATCACACTAGTAATAGTAGAATCAAAATTTTCACTCAATGTCTATCTATTTGTAGGAATTGGTAGAATCACTTTATACTTTGATGGAATCACAAAGTAGTTCAATTGAATTGCATTAGTATTAGCATAATCAACTTGTATCTAAATATTTTTAGGAAATAGAAAGAATCAAACATTGATCAATGAAATCATTTTATACTTTGATAAAAACACTTTGCTTCTAACATATTCACTTTTATTCTATTTTATGTAGGTTTTACACTTATCAAGGTGAAATTTTGTCAAAATAGTAACCCCTCTTTCTATTTTTTATTATATAATACCAAAAATCAAACAAAAAAACACTCACATTTTGTTTTGGGTTTAAAAATTGATCACATATTTTGATTTTGGCTTAAAATTTATTGGTTTTGCTTTAATTTTAAGTTTGAGTTTGTGTGTGTGTGTGTGTGTGTGTGTGTGTGTGTGTGTGTGTGTGTGTGTGTGTGTGTGTGTGTGTGTGTGTGTGTGTGTGTGTGTGTGTGTGTGTGTGTGTGTGTGTGTGTGTGTGTGTGTGTGTGTGTGTGTGTGTGTGTGTGTGTGTGTGTGTGTGTGTGTGTGTGTGTGTGTGTGTGTGTGTGTGTGTGTGTGTGTGTGTGTGTGTGTGTGTGTGTGTGTGCGTGCGTGCGTGCGTGTGTGCACATGCACACATGGGTGTGTGTTTATGTAATTTATCATCATGTATACTCTTACCTCATACTGCATTGAGACCTTATAAATTAGAAATGGTTTATATCAATTGTTTTTATCCCTAACAACCACTATGTATGCTCTTCACTTGCAAGACAAGGTGATCTTAGGAATCAAAATTAGTGCACATCTATTTTATTTAGTTGTGTGACTTGGATATTTATCCCCAAGTGAAATTATTTA
This sequence comes from Torreya grandis, assembly GCA_037957365.1. Lineage (NCBI taxonomy): Eukaryota > Viridiplantae > Streptophyta > Pinopsida > Cupressales > Taxaceae > Torreya > Torreya grandis. The sequence goes on from JARHVA010004814.1 coordinate 1,398,765, forward strand.
GGTTTCGATGATTGGGATTACATCCCCCAATTTTAGGACAAACCTTATGTTTTAATGGGTATATACATTTAATGGAGGATTTTTTCTATTGGTCAAGTAGTGTCATGATTTAAGCACATTATGAAGTAAGGGGATTTCATGTTCTAATACCCAAACCCTATATATCAACCCTTAATGTTTGATTTTATGATGTAACTTCATTAAAATATTATAGATGTAGTGGGCATGAAGTGACTATAACCTCTCCTAAAACTCATTAATCATCTTCTTCCATAGATTTGGGCCACACTTATTGAAAGGTATATTGAGGACACCCTTTAATAATATTATTCATCCTAATTTAATACATTGAAACCAAAAATAGTTTATAGTGTAAGAGAAGCCAATCTCCTTCAATGTACTTTTGAAATACCACTTGAAGCGAGGGTTAAGAGATTAACCTAGTCCCACTTATTTTGAGGTAGATTCATGGGATACATAATGGTTAAACACCCATCATTACTAGTATAAGATTATGTTTCTTGTGTGTTTTTTATTTATCCTTATGCATAACCAATTTTAATTTAACTCAAATCAAATAAAATTCAAACATCTAACTTGGACTAATTCAAATCAAAGTCAAACATTAAAAGTCAACTAAAGTAAAATTTGAGTAAATCAAATCAATTTAAACATCTAAGGTCTAATTTAACCAAGTTACAGTCAATTCAAATTCAAAGTCAATAAAGTTAAATTCAATCCAATTCAAAGAGTCAAATCAAGGTCAATCCATCTAAAAAAGTTAAATCAAGTAAAATTCAACCATCCTAATTTAATTCATAGTTAAAATAAATTCAAATCATCCAAATACATCTTTTAATTAGTTAAAATGAAAATGAAAATAAGTCTGAAATAAATAAATAAATGATCTTAATTCAAAATAATTCAACATCCATTCAAATATTTTCTCTATTTTTATCTTTAATCTCCTGCACTTATCGATTAGGACTTACAAAATGATGACATAAATCCTATATAAATAAAATATAAAATAAAAAATAAATATCTAATATGATACTAATGAAATTATAATCAAATCCAAACATCAATTAATCCAAATCACATAAACACATCCAAACATTAATTGATCCTACAAAAAATCCTATCTAGGCTTATGGAACCAAAAATAAATATAGATAAAGCCTAATTTAAACAATGCCTATTTGAAACCAAAGATGATGTATTTTTATGGCTCATATAAATAGGTGCCCAAATTCTTGAGTATTATGATCTTGTAAACCTAAACTCCATCCTATGTAGGCAAAGTCAAACATATCCACATCAAATTTATGACAACCCATTAACTAATAAAGGGAAATCCATTTTGACACCCTATAAAACATTCATTTAACACTTAAACAATAATAAAAACATAAAGAATCAAGTACATCCACATCCAAACATGAATTCAAATAGGTGTAATACACTCCTCTTAATGAACCCTTGAAATTAATATTTTACTAGCTAGACACATAAAAAAATGTGTGTATATCTCCATACCAATCCTTTTGATAAGAAAAAACAAAATTTTAATGGTATCACAAAGACGAATACTACAAGTATAATAAAATCCAAGTCCATACTATTAATCAATGTGTGAAATTCAAGGATTACATACAACATTTAATTGATAATGGGGACATTGAAATATAAATAGATACATCCATGTATGAGAATATATATATATATATATATATATATATATATATATATATATATATATATATATATATATATATATATATCATTATTCCTTTCTATATCTTGATTAGACTCATCCACTTCCAAATAAAGGTCAATACAACTAACCCACCCTTGACATTTTTTTTCAAATCACCCATCTTTTATGAGCACATATTATAAGATCCCATCTTCAATCCACCCATATTTGAAAACCCTTCTTCAATGAATCCATATTTTAAGGATCCATCATTAACCAATAGTACATTTTTTTTCATTGCAAAAAATCCACATTTATTGGAATACCTTCATCCCTAAGCCTCTATTTTCAAGAAATTAATGAATAAATTAATTTTAGATAATGCAATCTAGCATGTTATCCATGTAGCTAAATCATTAACATCAACACTAACATTAGTATCAACAACATCATCATATTTTACATCAATATTATTATCATAAACATATTCAACATCATAATCAAAATCAAGATATCACAACATCATATACACACCTATTATAGATAAAATGGAAAACATCAATGATCTTGTGAGGATTTTTGAGGAATAAGACATACTATCCTAGTATCCTCTATCAAGATTGTGATGATTTTAATTATTTCATTAACATCAACCATATTTTTCACACTATAAATCTTTTCCCTTATCTTAACATCCAATATCTCATACTCATCGATTAGGACTGATAAAATAACACATCATTTGAATTCTTCCATGGAGACACATTAGTTTTAGAATTCATGGGGATCCAAGACAACATCTGGTCAGAAGAGAATAATGATGGACTCAACATCATCTTTGATTTAGAAACATATCTTAAGGAAATATAAGATTTATCCCATGAAAACACATCAAACAATCAAAAGCATAAAAAATAAACTTCCCTTAGTGAAAACCTCTTTAAGGTGCTATTGGAAAATAAAAATCTATAGAATTATAAAGGGGACCAAAAATATTAATGATAATTATTATAACATTATTACACATGTTACACCAGTATCAAAACTATTCCAATACTAGAAAATGATAAAATTTATAATAAATAAAGAATAATAGGGATTACTGACCTTAAGAAAAATATGAGAGATAAAAATAGAAGGATAATAAAAATACATGGATATATGGATAAGAATAAATATTCAAATATATTAAAATACACCAATAAGAACCTAATCTAAACTAATGATTGATATGCATTAAAACATGCTAATGACATTATAGTTACAAGGCTGATAAAAAATAAGGTATTTACACCAAGCAAGAATGATCATAGAAATCAATAATAATATAGAGTTTTAAGAATAATAAAACATGTAAATAAGAACCTAATCTGAAATTACAATCCATATATATTAAAACATGCTACTAACATTGAAATTACAAGGCTATAAAAAAATTAAGTTTCTAAATCAAGAAATAATGATCATAGAAATCAATTCAATGCCATAGATAAGCCATTAGAGGCATATATTCACTCAAAAAATGGGGAATATATAATTTAAAAAGCTTAATGAATATCTAAAAAAATATTTGAGAGATTAATTGAATGCAATATCATTACCTTACGTATAAAAATGGAGTGGGATTATTCAATACACATGCCTTGATCTAATGACTAGTGAATTTTCTAACTATCATATATTTCAAGGATATTGAAGCATAAAATCTAATATCTAGCAATAATAAAACTTAATTGAGTGTAACAAGTAATAATTAAAGCACATCAATCTATCCATTGAGTCACAAAGATAAATCAAGACAATGACAATGTACATATGGTAAGTAATATAATAATGTGGCAATGTACTATGGAAAGGATACATTTAATTAATTTATTACAGTAGTTGATTCAAATAATAAAATAATACATTTATTTATATTTTGTTTGATAATAATTTTTTAATGTATTATAGTTCACATGATGAAACTTTATTCATATCAAAATTCATAGTTGGTAAGGAAAAATATGTCTTGAGGGTTGATAAAGACTCAAGTTTGAACATATACAGTAATAAATTTATCTATATCTTGTACTTAATATAGATTTTATTTCAAATACACTCTAATGGTTATCAAAATATATAATGGTATTAGTAAAGAGACTATTCATTTTTTTAATCTTTCTTTTTACATTGTGTCTAAATAAATTTCAAAGCTTATTATTCCATACGGTACCCAATAATGAACATATAATGTTTTTATTAATATTATTTGACACATTAAATGAACCCACATGTATTTACTATACAATAATGTTTAAAATTTAGACATGAAGGTCAAGCAGTTACCATTAAAACTAACATTAGTTTATAAGAATGTAAATTCAAGAAATTGTATGTAAAGAAGCACTAATATAATTACTAAGATGTATACCTAAGGTAATGGTTAATAATATACAAATGAATAAATTTATCCAAATAAGGATTATTTTGACACATGTTATGTCTCAATTGAAACCAAACTATCATAAATAAAATCAATGTATATGATACATTGGATATAATAATAGTTATTCAATGAACAACATGATATAAGAGCATAAAGATAATTATTATTTTTATATGTATATCAATGGGATACTATAATTTCTTAGTTTACTATTTATTATCTTTATGATTCATCCTATATATATTATGAAAACTATTTATTGGAAATGACTTGTATACTTTGCATTATTTATAGATGTTTAGAATTTATCGTGTAATTTTTTTCTAGGTGGTTTTAACCCATGTTTTATGACTTATATTATGGTATGGATGGTTTATTATCTCATTATTTTAGTAACCATTATATTTTAAAACTACTTGAGTGATTTTGTATTTATGTGCCTACAAAAAATTATACATGTATTTTGGTAAAATATAACTCAAAAATATGTTATTATATTTTTATAATATAATGTATCATGTGTGTGTGCCATTTTACCTTTATATTATCTCTTTAGATTGTGTTATCAATGCAATGATCATGTATAAGTTTACCATTCTATTTTATATTCACTATCATGTATCCTTTAGTATTATTGGTAAACTTTTCAAACCAATCCCTTATGATGGAAAATGTTTTAGTTATATTGTTTTAATAGATAATAAATTATATTATATTTTATAATATAGTTTTAGTTTTATTTATAATAAATTAAAATGTATTAATTAAATTTTATTAAAATATTTTTACATATATTTATGGGTGGTTAGGCTAATAATTAATTCTTGTACATATGTGTAAGTGATGTTATATAAGTATTGTGTGTGGTAGATTAAATTATTCCTATAGAAATAAAGTGATTTAATATTTCATTTTAAATTAACTATATTTATTAATATTATAATTTTAAAAATAAATCATTATTTTATTAGGAATATAAATTTATTTTTTTGAGTGATAAGGACATTGTTTGAGTGATAATAATTCTAACAAAGATATAATTGAAGGTAAATGAAAAAACCAACTAAAAAACCTATCATTTAATGGGATAATTTTATTACATATCATGTTTTCTAAATTAGTTAGTATTATCTCAGAAGAGTGGAAAATAACTCTTAAGAACATAGATATTTGAGTATAAACATAGAAAACACCTTTTTTAATGACTTTTCATATTTGTTTGAGAAATAACATACACATCTTATTGATGATATTATGTTTCATTGGTTTCTTATATGAGAGAATAATTATATTTCACTAATAAGGTCTTCTTCTTCTTCACAATTTATTATTGAAATATAAGAGATTGGATTTGAAGCTTGAAAATATTGGAAAAAAATTAATGAATTTTATGATACATAATCTAGTCATAAGAAAATATATTAGTTAATACAACTAATGAACACTAAGTTTAATGATGATGAATATGTTTTAAAACACATATTTAGGTTTTAAAATGTAATATAAGAATACAATACAATAGGTGTAATAATTTTTGATGATATATTGGTCTCTATTATTTATAATGGGCTTAATTCCAACTGCAATTTTTTTTGGAAATGTTTCAACTTAGTGAAAATTTTAAAGAGGAAACATTAATTTTAATCTATGAATTTATCACTCAACATGAACATTAATAAACAAATTTGTTGAAATATTAGAGACCATCAATATTATATAATATCATCTAGCCTTGCCACCTATCCTATCACATGTTCATGATGATTTCCATGCTATGTTTTGTGTCACTATATACCTAAAACTACCCATGTTTTATATTGGAAAATATTTCAAGTAGATATAGAATAAAATTTATCTTTAGAGAACATAGGATGTTAGGCCTTTGAAATTGGAAGCTATACTAGTTCAAGGTCCAATGGGACTGATACGATGAGATAACTTCTATTTAGGAGGATGAAACACCTTTTAGGGTTGAGTATCCCCACCTCTTTCAATTACTTCTAGGAGGAAGTCTCAATAAGGGGAGGGGGATGTAAGGCCCCCAATCTTCACAATAATACTTTGTTGGATGTTTTTTTAATGTATACATTTCATGTTGTGACATGATCCTTGTGTTATTTGAGATGAGTTATTATTACATTATTATTGATAAAATAGATTTTATGATCTTTATAGTATTATTTTATTACATGAGTACTATCCAGATGTTGGTTATGGATGATTTCACTTTGATTATTGATATTTCACTACATTATCATATTAGCTGAGCTAACACTTCTTTATCATGTGGTTTTATATTATGAATATATGGATTTTATCATGTTAATATTACCTCATGTGGATTATTGAGATGGTGTGAATTTGAAATTTTACGTATGCATTTTTAATTGTTAGATATTATTTAATATGTTTACATTCAATAGCTTATACTATGTAGGGTAGTGAAATTTTATGTGTAAAATGATGTGTAAGTGATAAAGGAGGAAAATAAATGGAATTAGGATTGCACAAAGAATAAGTGGACCATTGGTATTATTTACATAGGGTCTTCATGAATCTATTAAATTAAAATTCAATACTAGTGTTATCTTTTAATCTAGTCTCAAGTTTTGACCAAGATCCTATCACTATTCACACACATTGGAGCTATTCCTTACATTTTTTACAAGGCCTTAGGAGTCACCTTAAATTTAAACTAATTCATAAAGGTAAATGTGTAAACCATCTAAATAACCCCTAAACCAAAAATTTAAATGCAAATATACACTGATGATTACAAGTTAATAAAAAGTTTTATGGAGGTGGTTATAAGTGTGTTTAAGACTTATTTTGACCAAGGGATGAGATACAACCTTTTTATAGTGATGAACAAGTTATAGTACAATCCATGCTCCTATATATGGCATGGGTAAGTGAGAACATTAATGGGTATGGTAAATCATTGATTTCCCATATGGGCATGTAATAATGCTTGAGAAGACAATTTTGAGAAAATTCATGGACTAGGAAGGAACAAGTCTCATATTCCCGTTAGCCATTGATTTTTAGTGTTTTTTATATAATGTTAATGACTTATTTCCTTGGAATATTTGTTTTCTCATTTCAAATTTAGATAGTTGAGGAGAGCTTGAGAAAGTAAGGAATGAGCTAAGAGGAGGAGGAGATCTTGGTTTGGGAAGGAGTTAGATTGTTTCAAACACTTGTATAAGATCCCATTTATGTAAATTCAAGTGGTGGAGATAAATTATGCTTCCATGTCACCCATGTCTTTTTATAAATTTGTTATAAAAATAAATATTTCTTAACTTACTATATTTTTCTTTAAACAAAATATAAGGCCTTTAGGAATACTCTCCTTTCATTTTATTCTATGGTTGTGCATATGGCCACCATGTTGATTTTTTTTGTTTCTTCTTTTCAATTGGAAATGAAAAACACCTAAATTTTAACTAGATATTTTTGCATCCCATTTTGTGATTGTTATCATCAAAATTTTCACCCTTGAGGAGGGTGTTCAAGCCTCCTCACTTAAGTGATAACATAGAAACTCTTCAAAGGTTGTGGGTGACCTTATAAATGAAAATAATCTGTAGATATGGTTATCTCCCTTGATACATCACATAAAAATTATAAACTAAGATATTATTTACAAGGGAAAAGGGAGATATAACTGAAAGCAAACTAATCTAGGGAGGTGATGCACCAAATTTTGTGACGTCTATCATTAATTTTTATGTGCACTAAGACCTATAAGATTGAAATAAACATGCACTTATCCTAAAATAACCTATAAAATAAATTATTTTCAAAGAGATGAATTAATGTGAGAATATAAGGGAAGATGTTTCCGCTTATAATCTACTTATAAATTTTGATTACACTCTTCACAACCTATAATAGAGAACCAAACTACAATAAGGCAAGAATAATATGACAACAAAATAAGGTGAGCTAGGTCTACACTTGCTTAGACTAACTAGTTAAATCTTCCCACTTTAAATAGCCATAGAATAAGGTAAAAATAGTCATATTACTTATCAATAGGCATATAAAAGAGTATGGATACACCATACTCCTAGTGGAAGGATCTATTTACAAGCCAAAATAGGCCATGCATAAAGAAGATAATGAAGAGAGAGAAGACGGATATAGGAAAGGTCTATGATAAGTGTCACATCATGAATAAGCAAGTTAAAATCAAGAAAACTACAAATAATATTCCAATGGTGTCTTCTTCATAATTTTTTCTTAGTGTGATGATAACTTTCTCAAAGGTGGCGTAGGAGATGCTTCATTGCCTTTATGACTCATCCATCTTCTTTAAAACTGCCCAGTAAGAGTGATCAGGAGATGAAAATTCATATATTGGAATATAACTACCTTGGGAACTTTCTTAATACCTACAACCAATAATTTTTACACCTTTATTATATGATTTCCCTCATAGTTTTCATGTTTTGCTCTCTTGAAGCCTATTCCTTATAACCATGTTTAGACACAAATATCCTTGGTTTGAGTGATATGAAAACTTAAATTAAAAATAATTTCATATTTTATTACCCTTTATATCATTATATAATTTACCAAAATTTCATGAATCAACTCCTAATTTAGACCCACTTTTTCAACACCCATCTTTCCCAATTAGGCCTAAAACAAGCCGACAATAATAGAGACCATAAAATGTCATAAAATAATTATTAAAAACATAAAAAATAATGTATATTACATAAAAATATGTCATATTTCAAATTTTAATTCCATTCTAATGGTTATAACTTGAGTTATGCCAAAAACAAGTTTTCTAGCCCTAGTTAGTTTTGCACAGGCCTGAGTAGGTCAAGAGAAGAGAAAATTGCATGGAGAGAATTTGATGGAATTTAAAGGAAAAAAATAATTTTTTTAGGTCATAAAAATATTAATTAAAATATTAAAACCATAATTTTTCCTTGATCAACCCTAATAAGTTCTTATCAAGAAAAAATGATGAATTATGTGCATGAAAAGGACTATGTTCATGGCTATAAGTTTCCTTGTGGTTATTTATTAAATTATAAAAAAAATTATCCCTTTAAAATTATTATCATGGATCAAAAAATTATAAATATAAATTTAAATCACCAATTCCAATGCAAATCATTCCATATGCTCTTGGATTCTTGAAAACATGGTTGCAAAGAGAGCTCTTTAGCAGGGTTGAAAGACTTATTTGGGTCTAATGTTTTTTAGGACTCAAGGAAGGTTTTATAATAATTTATTATAATTTTTTTAACAAATAAATACCATATAAAAATATCATTATTTATTTCATCCTTAATTTTCATATTCAAACATCATCTTCTATGCAAGGTTTTCTCTCTTACCTGAGGATATGGACCTATAGGTCTACATTCCTTTCAAATTAAGTGATCAATGGTGTGATTATTTTTTAATATAAAAATTTATTAATATATTTTTTATTTTATAATAATTTTAAATATTAAACACATCTTAAAAGTCTCTTAAACACCTTCACACACCTAACTTTTGCTTGCAAACACTAAAATGATATTCTTTAGGCTTGTACCCTGCAATTCTCTTCAAGGGTGATCTTATGAGTTTGGTAAATTGGTAAAAATCATTTTATGATTTTAAAATATCCATATTTAAATATATAAATTCAAATTTCACCTATAATTACTCTCAGTAACTCCATGATGCTTGCTCATAAGGCCATCTTCTTGTCGTGGAAGGTTATACGTGTTATTTTTCACTTATAGAGTAAGAAATGAAGGTATTTTTATTGTTAAGGTAGATTAAAGTATTTTATCACCTATATATTATTTATTAAATTTTTAAAAAACCTTTTTTTTCATTTAATCTTCACATTTAGTATAAAAGACTTACTTTCATCCATGATCTAGGTATTGACTTGTAAGGGCTATTCTGAGTCCAAATTTCATTCTAGCCCTATTTATAACCATTAGGATTGGATTGTTTATGAAATAGGGATAATAAAGGAGTGTTTATACATGATTTATAAACTCTAAATTTTCATTAATGATCACCCAAACTCATGCATTCATTGAACCATTCAAGCATATAACTGAAGATATTGATTCTAGACCTACAATAGTCCTGATTAAGCATAGAGTTTTCATGAAGGCTCAAAATATCTCCTATGAAGATTTAATAATGTTTTAAAACCATTATAATAACATTAATAATAGTAATATAATCATAAATTAATATTATAATTTAGTATGGGATCATACAACTCTCATTTTCACATCTAAAGACTTGTTTGAAGAACACTAAGACCATAAAATCTCTCTTAACCTATAATTTACCATTGTATATTGAATTATGAATATTTAAAAGATTCATATGAGTAATTATAGGTTTTTTGAGGTTTTTTAAAGATTTTTCAAGACAATAAACATGTAAAATCATCAAAACCTTATCTACCATCTTCATAAATCAACTAATACAACCTTTTATTACCTCTAAGTGCTCACACATGCCAAATAAATGATGGGAATGATGTTGGAAGATAAATGGGATAATTAAATATATAAATAATTATTTTTATCTGATCAAAAATATTTAAAATTACATAAAAATACCTAAAATTGAGCTATTAGGGTTTTATGAGGGGTTTAGAACACTTTTCTTGTTAACGATGGTTTATAAAATTAAGCCCATGTAACCTACAAATAATGAATGTAATATTAAGGTAATATGGGACCATATCTACCCATAAGAGTGTTTTACCCAAATTACCTTCTCCTTCATGCACCAAATGTTTGAAAATAGCCCTCACTAGATTGCAAAGAGCTTGATGGATGAATAGATGGCTTTTTTGCCATTTTTTGGACCTATTACACACTCATAAGAATGAATATGACTTTATGAGGATATAGGAATCCATGTAATAATTTTAAAACCATCTTGAGTCATAAAACCTATAATAATACCTCAATAGACACCTTTCTATCAATAAAAACAACCATATTTTTATTGAAACTCTATTGGAGCTAAGGAAAAAGTGATCATGGAGTCCTTAATTTCCTATACATAGGTGGATTAATACACCAAGATCATATTAAAAATATTTACCTACCATATCTTACACTATTTCTTCCTTGCACATTAAAAAAGGAGAAAGAAAAAACTTGAAATGGATTATAATGTTATAAGAGTGAGTTGGATAGCCTTTTATCAGTTGTACAGATTAAGAGAGTTACAAACATGATCTTTTACATGTGTCCATTACCTAGAAAGACTCTCTAAAATTTTATCTCCCTTGAACTAACTTGAACATGACATGAAAAGGCTAGACTAGTATAAGACCAAAATGAACAATCACCTTAACCTTTCCAAAATAGCCTTAAACTTTTCTAAACACCTTATGAAGGATCAATTTATGAACATTGCTTAGTCAATTTTAGGACCATGACCTCACAGTTTGGATATGCCACCTTAGGAGACCTTAAACACTATTAAGATAACATCACATTTTATCATGATAAGATAAGATATGACCTATACCAATGCCTTAAATGTATATCAACAGAGTTAAACATGGTCTAAATAGAAAGTTCTGTATTAGAATCACCTATGGTAGCCAATTTTGGCTAACAATGATTTAAAATTGTACCACTATGCTACCCAAATAGGCTTAGATTGTATAAATGGTATGTGTCTTCATGAGTTGGTTTTGGGAAAATGAAATAATTTATAAGACCTCCTAAAAATATCCAATGAATGGGGTTTTGTAAAATGGAAACCCTCTTATTTTCAAGGTCCTCTAATGGTAAGAGAAAAAGGTTTTGAAAATGAAGATACTCCAAATGCCTCCTTATCCCACCCAATAGTGTGGAGAGTTGAAATTATTTTTAACATTGGGTGAGCATGGAGTCTTGGTTAATTTTGAATATATTTATGGATGTCATGTATGTATTATACATTTTCATAGGAGTGTTATTATATTGATGGTATTTGGGGTTTTATTTTTGAGTGAATGAGTGGATGCCATGTGTGTACTCTAAATTTATGTATGAGTGTATTATATTTATGTTATGTGGTTTTTTTCTTAGAGTGAATGTGGAAGCCTATTTATATAATGAAGTTAGTTTTGACTCCTAGTTGTACATTAAAGTTGAGCTTTTTACATTACCCTTACCCACCTCCTTCCTTAATTATATTTCCTTACCTAGAACCATTGACATCATTTACTCTCAAATATGGGAGTCTTAGGCTTAGGGGTGATTAGGGAAGCTATTTTTTAATGTTAAAAAGATGGGAGATGAGCCCATCCTTGAATTGGTATTGAACGTACACTTGGGAGATTTCTTAGAGATTATATTTTATTTCATGATTTTGTAAAATTAAATGTTATGTATGTGATTTATTTATGGTTTAAATAAATTTTTATACAATATTAAATTTTTAACCAATGTTAGATGTAAGGAAGTAAATTTGATATAAACATTATAATCTTTGATGCATTATTGTTTTAGTTAAGTGTTAGTTGAAAGAAGAAAGGGAAAATGTAATAAATAAAATTTTTTATTCTTTCACATTTAAGCTAAAAAATTGGTATGGATAATGTCATTTGTTTTTTTTACGATATTTCAAAAATAAAATTAATTATTTTTAAATAAATTTGTTAATAATTTTATTCTGTAAGGACCATATTTAAGTTAAAATTTTGTTTCATATTGATTGCTTCGTATTCTTTAATTTAAACAACATTTATAAAAAAATAAAACTTCCAATTTTCTCCAAATTTGAATTCAATGAAAACTAGGTTTAATCAGGGTTTTGTAGCCTTTCATGATTTAATTTTTTGATTTAAGGTTTAATTATTATGATTTTGTTAATATAAACTACAAAATTTTCTCTAATTCCATTTTTTTCTTAAACTTCATGAAATTTTTATACATCTAAAATGTCATGTAAATTTTCCCATATCAATTTTAGATGAAGTTTTATAATTTTTATGACATAAAAAGTGATTTGAAGCCTCATTCCTTACAGAGAGTCCAATATGTCAGAGTTAGTTGTGAGGGAAAGTAATTTTTGGATTGAACATAATAATTAAATAACTCCACACATGACTACCAATCAGAGTAGATGTCAATGTATATGCAAAATATTATTAATAGTTTCTAAATTATCTACAATTAATGCTTACATTATGTTTCTCTTACCATTCAAAAAAACTATTTAATAATGGTGTTTCTCCTTTTACTTTCATAAATACATTAGATTCAAGAATAAATAATGATCTAATAATAATTTTTGAGAATAGTCATAGAGTACACAAAATAAACTATTCACTTTATTATTCAATAATAAACATTACATATATAGGCTTTTATTCTCCTTAAATATAGGAGTCATCATTATCACTTATAATATTTATATCCCTACAATTTCTAACACTAAACCTAGTGTGCACATGTGTTATTAAAACAACACACACAAACCATGTATTATTCTCACATAAATTTATGACCATGTTAAAATCAAATATCCTATAAATTTGATAATTGAAATAGAAAGGATCCAACAACTAAGATGGAATGATCCATCCTCTAGAAACTAATTAAGGACAATTTAGACCCATTTTTAGGTCATATGAGGAGTATGAGTACTCATTTCCAAGAATATTTATAAAAAGGTAATTAAACATGAAAATATATTTAAATTGTGATTTAAGGTGTGAATTGATCCTATGATTGACTAGAATCGATTGGGGTCCCCCTTGAACCCCATTGAGAGTTAGGGTGGATCATTTAAGCTAGTGGTTACTCTAACACACCTATTTTAATTATATCACCCATTATATACCTTGGTGTTATGGATAATACTATTTTCACTTAGATATTTATAGGATTATTTAATATCCTATAGGAATATTAGAGCAAGTGGGGCTTGCATGGTCACTTAACTATTTTGAAACAACTTGCACATTTCCACTTATGTTGATTAGGCATGTGATATTTTTAAGTATTGTGTATCTCAAGAGATGAATATGTATAGCCAATTGGAAATGTATTTTTGTATAAAATTATATTTTACATTCTAAAAAAATGGCCTATTATTATGTGGTTTCAGTCACGTAAAATTTTGGGCATGATGCTCAAATACATGTCTTTATCATTTTCACCTAGAATTATCTTTAATTTCAATAATATAATAAAAGTGGGTAATTTTTAGACACTAAAATATGTTTTAGACTCTTTGATATGTAAATATTAACCTAAATTCACCTTAAATGACTCATGTGTACATATATGTCTATTACACACCTTTATCTCACATATAAATGCTTTTTATGGGTCCAACCTTCTCGGTTTTGTATCAATAACCTATAAGAATTAATTATTATATACATATATATTAATTATCATACTAAGTCTATCTCCAAATCATCAAATCATTATTCTTATCTCTCATGAAATTCTGGTAGATTTAGATTCTCAAGTAATATTGTAGGTGTCTAGCTCTGATGGTCTCATCCTTGTGGCATAAATGATAATTTTTCAAATCTAAATCATCTTTACAGGTTAGCCTATATGTTTCAAAATTAAGTGGCATAATAAATTACCAAAGAGTCTCATATAAATATATAATAGGTCTAATCATATTATATCATTTAGAATTGTCAAACAATCCTATTATAACACTTACATATTCAAAAGGACTACACTACACTTCATAATTTAGAAATCAATCATAAGGATCAGGTCCTTGCCAAAGTCTAAAACATTCAATACAAGCCAAATTTTACATTTTTCATGGGTGAAATACTAAATTATAGGTTAAATTTATTAATGTAAAACCATTATAAACATAAACCTAATAGGTAGAGATACATTATGGTTTGACTTCACTCTTTAGAAGAATGGATATGGAAGCAACATTCAAATATTCATTGAGAAGTGAGTAAGGTTAGTTAAATATAATTTATTCCAATTTCACAAGCCTAATCCTACTATTGAAATTGGACATACTGTTTCAAATCTAATGAGATAGGTTTTATGGTATAATGTACATAGTGAGCCAAAACATCGCACATATAATGAACACAAGCTATTACAATGAGATGTACTAAAACATAGAGGTATTATACATAGATAACTCTAAAAAAAGATACATGATATCATTTTTCATAGTCATTCATATACTGGTAGATTCATCTTGGTAGTTATAATTACTCAATTCCCTATCAAATTAATTTATATCAAATTGTAGCCCTTTAATCATATGCATTAAGTCTTACACTTACACATAATAGAAACATTGTTGGGCCTTCAATTTTGAATAAATTTTGCCTAAGTAATTTTTAAAGATAAAAAAATAAAAGGAAATATAGGAAAATGAGAGACATGACATGGAATACCATGGCATGGAAGAGGCAAGACATGCGGAATAAAGAAGCATGATAAAAATAGAACCCAAGAATGTAGGACTTGGATATTAGCAAAAGAGTTGGGAAAGGCAAAAAAAGTGGAGATGGTTAGGGAATGGTTCAAATTAATGTTGGAGAATAATAGTCAAGAATGAATCTAACACTTCTCCATGGGAAGATAGGCACATGATAACAAATATATAGAATAGAGAGAGCATATAGGGGCAATTAGGCCTAGGTCCTTAAGAATTCATTGTAAATGGATTACCATGACTCATTATTATTAATGGTCATTGGTGAGTCATATTTTTTTAATTAATTATGTAATTTAAAGGTTTAGGTAAACCATGTATAAATACCCCTTATTTTTAGTTAGTATTTTTGTTGATCATTGTAAAATTTAAGTCATTATAATCTTGGACATGACTTATGAATGTAATAACAAGAATTTTATGTGTTGATGAAAGACTTATGTAATATATTAATTAATATAATGGAGATATTATTGTTTTATAATCAGTTTGCACCCATCTTCTTTATCTTTTGTTAGTTAAGTAATGAATGAATAATTAATAATCAAACATGGAACTAAGTATTAATTTATAAATAAGTGTTTATCCAAGTGCCCTAGTTTAGGAAATTAAATGAATACATATTCTCATGAAAAAGATAATATGAATTTATATTAGGCTAAATTATTTAGGTGATCATGTGAGAACATTTTCTAGTGTGATATGTTGATGCACTAGATTGTTATAATTCTTGTTTCCTTAGGCATGCAACTTGGGAAAATATATGCTAGACTAAAGGAAAAGAACACGATAATTTTTATTTACAATGATGTATACAATGAAGAATGCCATTGTGAAGTACCTTCAAATAACATTATTTTGGCATTGGGAGAAACGAAACTCCCTGATATAATTTAGGTGGATCCCCGATAGTGCACAACTTCTTAGGAAATCATGGTGATTTTGAAATTTTCTCATGAAGTAACAAGGTAGAATGACTTGCATGAGTTTGATTTGAAAAAACTCAAGAGGAAACATCAAAAATTCATTTCTCTCTATCATAATGAGTTAGGAGAGCTCAAGAACCAATTTAAAATATAAATGGAAGAAAGAATGAAGACTCTAACACTATGGAAGTCTATTTTAGATCAATAACTAGCCCTTATGGATGGATTTCCTCTTATCAGAGAGGTTTTTGATGAATTATGAACCTTGGTGGAGCTAATATTGAGAAAATGTAAACACCAATCCAATCCTTAGAAAGAGGAAACTTAGGTGATGTAGAATTTTAGTAAGGTTGTCAAAGTATGTAAGATATTTTTGAATAGAGTTCATGATACAGTTCCCATCTTTGATGAGTTTTTTGTTAAACTATCATGGCCTTATAAATTTTGGAATCAAGTATTCAAGTGGAATAAATTAAAATCTAGAAATTGGCTGATAGCATGTTAACAATAAAAGATATAACTAAGTGTGTTAAAGTATTTCAATATGTATAGGCCTTGCAAAATAAAATAACCACTTACCATTAAGAATTAAACACTAGTTTTGTATCACTTTAAGGACAAGTTTAAATAGAGGTTACTTCATTATAGGATGCTCATAAGGATGTTTATTCATCACTTGAGCATTTAACCATTAAAATGGGTGACTTTATAAAATAACCGAAGGAGACTACATGGCTTAAGGAAGTAGTCAAGTAAATCACTTATGGTTTATAAAATGCATTGAATCATTGGAAGTGAAGAGGTAGGTTGAATAGATGAGACCTAAGTTTTTACCAGTAGATTTACTTAAATAAAATTCATAATCTAAGATGGACTATTGACTTAGTGTGGGGTTGTGTTGGGCCCTCAATTTTGAATCAATTTTGGCTAAGTACTTTCTAAAGACAAGTGGGGCAGAAAGAAGCATAGGCATGGGAGAGACATGATGCATAATAACATGGAGTGAAAGACCATGGAACAAAAGAGCTAAGTCATGTGGAAAAAATAATCATGATACATGGAGAACCTGAGAATGTAGAACTCAAATATTAGTGAAATACTTGGGAAAGGTGCAAAAAGTAGAGACAATTAGGGAACAATTCACATGAACATTGAAGAAGAATAGTGAAGCACAAATATAACATTGGTCCATGAGAATAAAAGAGCATGATTATGAGGATATAAAATAGAGAGATCGTATAGAGGAAGTTAGGGCCAATTCCTTAGTAATTTATTGTAAATGGATTGACATGACTCATTATTTTTAATGGTCATTGGTAAGTCATCTTTTGTAACTAAATGTTCAAGGTAAACCATGTATAATTACCCTTAGTTTTAATTAGTATTTTTGTTTATTATTGTAATCTTGGAGTCATTGATCTTGGACATGACTTATGAATTTAATGAGAATAAGCTTATGTGTTGATGAAAAACTTATGTAACTTGTTCATGAATATAATGGAGTTATTATTATTTTATTATCATTTTACACCCAAATTATTTCTATTTGGGTAGTTAAGTAATGAATTAATAGTTAAAATTTAGACATGGAACTAAGTATGAATTTATAACTAAGTGTTTGTTCGAGCACCCTAGTTTAGGAATGTGAATGAATACACCTTCACACAACAAAACCAACATAACCCATCTTAAGATGCATGTCTTGGGTGAGTACATGAGAACCTTTTATTTCATGATATGTTAATACACTAGCTTATTGGAAGTATTGTTTTCTTAGGCATGCAACTAGGGAAAAGATATGCTATACTAAAGGAAAATATCCCAACAAACATGCTCAATATAATATTAAATTAGATCATTTATATTTATAGAAAGTGTAAATATTTAGTCACGTTCTTCCCTTTACATTAAAATTTGTGTATTATTTATATACTTCATATAATCTAAATAATTCAAAAGTTTTATTCCTTTTTAGGTTAATATAATAAAAACAAGGTAAAATAATTAGTGATAAATTGTATTATATTGTTCTATTTATTTATTAAATTACTACAATTATTAGAGTGTTTTTTTATTTTATTAAATTATTAAGGGGTCTAAAAAAGTCTAGATAGCTTAGTTATTCCCTAATATAATATATAACCCAAAACATTTTTATTCTTATGGTTTTTAGATCAAGCTACCATAAGAAAGAAGAAATAGAAGTCCATTTTCCCTATGATCTAAGCAAAGGCACACAAAATTGATAGTGGTTTTTTTAGCCCTAGATCAATTAAACACATTCATTAAAACAAAATCTTCATACCTTATTTTTTTTAATTTGAAGTGGAACTTGATGTTCCAAATAGTGGATTATTCAAACACCATAGTTTGGACATATTTATATTATATTTAAAAGTTTTATGGTTATCTTATAATCACTATATAAATATTTTTTATTGTCAAATTATTTCAATTATCTTTTGATCACTCTCTATAAGTATATAATTTTAAAAATTACATGTATTTCAATTTATCTAGTGGTGGAATTAATTAGTAATGTCTTATTTACTATTTTAAATATATTTTAGGCTTAGTTAAAAATTTTTAGAATTATTTTAATCAATAGTGTCAATCTATTTATTGATAATAAATTATGGTAAATGAGTTATCTTTTACACACCTTCTAGAATTATATCTAGTTACATTTTGTGACAGATTGATTTTATTATGGATAATCATTTGGCATGTGTTTATCTTGATTATGGGTTTTATTAAAATAATAATTATACTATTTATGATAAAATATATTTAAGTATACATGGATGAAATTACATAGTTTATATATGTCTAATATGTTGTGATGAGAAAAAATTTAAAGTTCCACAATGAAATTAGAATAAGCAATTGTAAATTAAAAAGGGTAAGAAATAATCAAACATGTTTGTTATTTTTTAAATATGGTATTGTATATGGATTGTACAAACTATGTGAAACATAATACAAATATATGAGAATCTTCTAATGTTCTAGGACAAACCCGTATAGTTTTCTAAAGTCATACCCATACAAATACTATCAAGACAAACCTATGCAGTCGTGGCTAACTAATTGTCTATGGGTTTGTCTAATTAGTGTTTTGTAATGTATTTTACATATGACATGTGCATTGTAACCATCCCATTGTGACTATGCCATCACTTAATGGAAATGTGAGGAAAGAAAATTAATAAAAATATCCTTATTTACCTAAATTGACACTTCAAAATTAAAAAAAACATTATGGATTCTACAAATTTCCAAAGTAGTATTGAAAACTACAAATATTGCTTGAATAGAATCAAACCTACATGTAATTATGTGTGTGTGTGTGTGTGATAGATCGAATGATGGTTTTTAAACCTCATATTATATATAAGTGATAATTTATCTACATGTTGTCTAATACCCTCATTGGCACAACAGAAATGTTGAGAGACTAAGATATAATGACAATGCCACAAGTTTATGAGTTTTAATTAATATTTAGCTAAGTGAATATTAGATATAGGATTAATTTTTTATATGGATTTGTGTCATGACCTGAATTGACCTGTATTTAATTTATTTGTGTTGATATAGATTAGTAGTGAACTATTCAAGATTTTTTTTGTTTGCTTTATTGTGGTGTTATAGTTCTATGATCTACATTGATACATTTTTATTATAATTGTTGAGACAATTATGGATTTCATTTTCATTATAACATTAAATATTTATGCTTAATGAGTACTAATTTATTATTCAGTTAAATGTATTATTTAAATGTTGTTATTTCATTTATTATAAGTAGATGTCTAGATACTATTGATAGTCTATTTTTCATCTACATTAACAAGTAATTGAGCTAGGTTGTGTTTAAAACTGAGTAGCAGGGAAACATGGAGAAATAGAATGGATAAAAGAAACAATGGATCATATTGTAAAGTTTTAGTTTGTTGGTATTGTTGATTTATTCATTGTGTTTATATAGTTTAAGTGTTGTGTGTTATCATTTTTTTATTTCATTATTAGTTGATTTTAGTTAGCTTTGATGTATGTACAAACATAATTTTAATTGATATTACTAGTTTCAAGAACTATATTAAGTCATAATTAGTTTGATGATTGTTGTTCTCTTGTTCTTATCATTCTATTTTATTATATTTTTCATTAACTCCATGACTGTCAACTTTAATAAGGAATTTAATCATGTATTGATCTTGTGTATTCTCAATCATTTTGATTGTTGACATATTATTACCTTCCTTGATTATCTTGATGTTGTTTGACTTAATATTTTAAAACAACTATGTTAAAATTGTAGGAAATTATGGACATATTCTATCTATTTTATGTTTTAGACTTGCACATTAAGGTTTAATCATTGAACAAACCCTTGTTTTGATTTTTTAGTTAGCATGCTTGTGATAACCAAGTTTAGCTTGGGCATGTGCTTAAGTTGTTTGGTTGTTCAACCCATCTTGGGGGCATTGGTAATTAGTTGGTGTGTTTTTTTTTTCCATATGAATTTAGATTCATGGTATTGGCTCAAGTTATCATGTAAAGGGGTTGAGATGTTTCTTTAGGTTTTTAGGTTTTATTGGGTTTATTTGGACTTAGTCTTTTGGAAGAACTAGATGCCCTGGGGAGACTCTATTAAACATTTTGACATGGTATCCAAGGGGAATATAATATATTTTTTGTAAGAGGTTTTTTTAGAGTGTCTAATATAATTTGATTCAAGAATGTTGATGTCCATGTAGGAGTTAAGTAGAGTTAATTGGGGTTTATTTTGACATATATTGTTTGACTAGTTTTATTTGATGTTTGGATATTTTTGGTGTTGGTTTGGCATAAAAATTTGGGAGAGTGGAAGAGAAGATGAAATTTATTCAGTGGTCAAGTTCCAAAATTGAAACAAGTAATGTTTTTGAAAATTATTTGTTTAATTTTTAAAGTGGGGTTTTAATGGAAAAACAAGTTATGGTTTTAGCCATAAAATTGGCATTATTTTGCCTATGTTATGGTATTTTTTGATAAAATCCTAACTAAGGTCAAAGCATTCAGTCTTTTGTTTAATAAATGCTAGCCATAGACATCTTGACCATGGATTTGATGAATGCATAAAATGCATTGTAATTGATTAAATTTATTTTATTTTTGTTTAAAGGTTATGTATGGGTGCATACTCATTGCATATATGTTTTGCTTTGTGGTTGATTTTTGTACCACTATGAAGTCATTTTTTAGGAAGAGGCCATGACTTTTTTAGTGACTATGTGTTGATTATATTTGGTTTTATCACTCGAAACCCTTGATTGGGTTTTTTTTGAAACCATTGTTTGAATGGCTATGAGTGGATTGATTAGTGACTTTGTCAAGTATTTTATTTGGATTTACATTTCAAAATCCCTAAGTTGGATGCATTCAATTTTATTAAATAATAATGGAATTTAGCTTGTTGGTTATTTTGAACCATGGCCATACATTTAGGAAATGATATATTAAGTCTTTATGAGGGTTCGAAATGATTTTTAGAGTTTTATGGAAAAATAATATTTTATTATTTTCATGCTATCTACATGATATTTTTTACTTTTATTGTATTATTGGGCTATTATTAGGTTAACTTAGGTTTATGTAAATCATGTTGTAATTAGTGTCATAATTCTAGTAATGATGTTGTAAATTATTTTTAGTTCATTAATAACTTGACTTATGTTTAAAAATATTGACTAGTTGATTATTTTTATGTGTTATGGTTGCATTAATCATTATAGTTATTATTTAAGATTTTACTATTTTTGGTAAAGTCTATTTCAGTAAAAAATGTGACCTATAGATTTATCTAAGTTTTTAATATTTTAATTGGCTGTAACTTTTATCTTATTTTTATGAGTTTAATTTTAAATCATAAATATATATTTAGTATATGAATATGATTGATAAATAAATTATGGCATAAGGATTTATGAGCCATATTATTTTCTTGAATAGAATATGAAACATAAATTGAGAATCTCATAAATTGATTTGAAATCGTAATCATGCAGTAAGATAGTGGATCTTTGTGGGTTAGTTTATGTGGTTTGTTTTCTATCTATTGATCATTTGTTTGAATGTTGTCAAGATCAATTTATTTTGTTGTCATTTATCCACCATTTATCTATTACCTTGATTTAAATCTAACTTATGGTTGGGGTGGTATAGTGCCACTTATGATTGGGCTTATTGGGACTGGTGAGGTGGGTTACCTTCATTGGATTGCATGCAATTAACTGATTCATCTCTTCTTACTTTGAGTTGTGACAGTTGGATGTAGATGAATTAAAATTGTTATGTATTTTTTAATGATTTTAATTCATGTTATTCATCATATTTATATTTAATATGAAGAGATGTATGTTATCATGTAGGTTTATTTCATGATTTGATTTTAGATGATCATTTGATTATATGCATAATTTTGTATTACTATTTAAACATGAAATTGCATTGGTTCATTTATACCTTTGATAAAAGAACATAAATATGTGTTCTTTATCATGTATTAGTAGCTAGACACATATTTGGAATAAGTAGTTTGATAAATTTGATTATAAATCGATAACATTTAAAGTTGCTATATGATATTGGTTTTCTATTAACTCATGATCAATAAATGGATTCATGTCTTTATTAATACTTGTACATTAATGGTATTGTGCTTTTGAATTACTTGGTTATTTGAATACGTAAATGATTGTCTTAGAACTCAGTTGTAAAAGTTAACACAAGTATGACATGATTCATTTATTACATTAAGAATATGGGAATTGAAACATAATGTTAGTGTGACAAGTTAATTTTAATGATTTATTTATAATTAACCTTAAGCTTGTAAAAGCTAAGTGATGTTATTCTTTGAATAATGTTACTTGTGATAAGTAGTGTAATGTAGTAATTCAGTGTAGTTGAAAGTTATGTTTAAAGGACTTTTCAAATCACTATATACTATACCAACCTCTGTGTGATATGGATTAACTAATGAATGTTGTTGAGACTTCATTAAAGACCTTAGACTATAACTATATAATTTAGTAAAATGAAATACTTATATTATAATTGGTGAATTGAATGGATTATATTTAACATAATACTTATACAAGAGTTTTAGTAACTTGATATAATGTATGATAGTGATTAAGATGAGAGAATTACTTAAGTAATTAAAAATGTACACATCTTTTACAGAAGGTCTTCTAGGAGATAATCATTTTACTTTTAAATTATTAATCACTGTTAAGTGTAGTGGACTATTATGGGAAACTCTTAAATAATTCATTGAAATTAAACTAGAATAATAATATGTAAACCTTACACATGTGTTGAAGGTAATTTATAAATAATATAATTCATAGAAATATTTAAAATGGGTATGGCTATTCCGAGATATAACATACTGTGATTGAGTATCAAATATTCCATGTTTGGAATAGATCATTGTATACTTTTAATAAGTTGGTTCATATCTTTTAATGGTAAAAGAATTTAGTTAAATTATATTGTTATTATAAGAATCTACCTTGGAATTAAAGAATAAGGAAGCATTAATATTAAATTAAGCAATATAATAATGCTTAGGTTAAGTTCATTGATCTAATAAAATGGATAAATCTTTAATAACAATATTGAAGCAAGACTTATTATAAGTACATTTAGTCCATGAGACTATTAATATGTATCAAGTCCATTAAACCCATGTGGCACTCATGTCAAAAATAATGAGAAATCTAAATCTAACCTAAGTCATTATAGAATCCTTAGGCATGATTTGTCATGCACTTTTACCCTACTTGTAGAATGATAAGATGTTCCTAAGCAAAACTTAAGTATGTTTGTTAAAGTGTCCCATGAAGCTTACACATCTCCTGAAGTAGTTCATGTCAAACTTTGTAAGCTGGTTTGAGTATGAATGAAAAGATGTTCAAATTCTTTGCATTGATTTTTGAAATAGTCCTTTTCCCTTGATTTTTGTATGATTCTTGTTATTTGGTAAATCTTACTTAAGCAAGATTAGTATGATAATTCTTCTATTGAATCTAATTTTAGTTTACTACAATTTGTTAAATTTTGTTGAATTACCCATGAGGTGTTAGTTGTTTTACAACCTATACAGGTACTTGGGTAAGGGCATAAGTTAGTAACGATTCTACTAGGAGGCCACAAAATAGTATATAGATAGAGGTGATTTGGTGTAGACCACACTAACCCTCTTCTATTTGAATACTAAGTGGTTTAAAATACTTCTTAATGATTTCATTGATGGCTTATGTACTTGGTCCTAGTTCATGTGTTTTTTGTAACATAATTATGGATCTCATTACACATTTTCTTACTAAACTCTAGGTGAACTTTGTTTAGTTGTTTATTGTTCATAATATAGTTATAAAAAAAATGGTTGTGACATATTGGTAGCAAATCATGGTTTACTTCTCTAGGGAACTTTGGGAAATAATTCTTGCTGATTTTTTACTAAGTTGTTTGTTTCACCATAAGATGGTGAGGACAAGATGTGGAATAATAGACAATAACCCAAGAAATGTTAACCTGGGTAGAGGAAGAGGTCTAGGTCTTAGGGCCAATATTCTTAAGAGAGAGGAAAAATCCTCTTAATAATTATGATAATAATGTTGAGGTCTATAACCATGAGGAAAATAATCCCAAACATTAACCCAAGAGATTATTTTGAATGGAATTTTTGACTACATTAAATTTACTTTAATGTAAATTGGACACCCAAGAATGAAATTTAAATAATTTATAAGGTGTTCCAACTTAAAAAATTTTAGTTAGAGGTGAAATAAAAATTAATGAACCAAAATTTCATAATAATCCTATTAATGTGGTTGATCATATAATTAAAGAGTTGAAGTTACGTACATCAACCTTTTCATGTGAGGAATCAAGTGATGTAGTTGATTTATGGTTATTACACCTATAAAATTATTTTAATCTATATAACTGATGAAGGAAAATATATCCACTTAAGAAAATTGTAGTGATAAAGACTCTCATATATGCTAAGAGGTCCATTATAGGTCCTTAGGGTCATATGAATCCATGTGCTAGGGTAGAGAGTGTGTTGGGGATTTTTCCTCTAAAATTATAATTTGAATATTTAAATAATGAGGACATAAGATTAAAGAGGTCATATGTGGTCTAATGAGATGTAAAAAATGGGTATATAGTTCCTTAGATGGTCTTAAAATTTATATATGGGGACTAAATGTAAATTTCATGATAATAGAAAAAGGTGGTGGAAGGTTCTTGTTTGTAACCACATAAAATCCAATGTGAAGATGGTGTATGGAAATAGGATTTTTTTTTTGCATGATATGAGAGGAGAAAATAAATGCATGATAGTTAGATGGGGAGAGTGTTAGATAATGAGGAGAGTAGGAGAGAAGAAGAGATATCTAAAGATGAGAGAAAGGGAACAAGAAATGAACATGTAGCACTCTCCATGCATGTCAAAAGTGAAGAATGGATTGTGCATTGAATAAATTGATACTTTTTAATAGTAAAGAATGGTGTTGTGTGTGTTCACTCTCCCATTCAAAGTAAAATTCATGTTATTGTTCATATATTATCTTGATAATCCTTAAGGCTATAGATATATCATTCTTTTGTGTTCTTGTAGGTATGAGTTCACATAATGCAAGGTTATAATTAAGAAGAGGATGGTTTATCTCATTCTGGGTAAGAAGAAACTTGCCATTTTTAATTATTGGATTCTTTATTAGAATTGGAAGGTTTTGTTAATAAAATAAATATCATTTCACATTAATATTGAGGATATTTTAAGCATAGAAACCTCAATGTGGTTGAATATAGAGTGCTAGAGTGAAGAACCCAAAGAAATAGTCCATAATTTGAGTACCCTATTGTTCATTGAGATAGTAGAGAGAGAGAGAGAGGAGAGAGAGAGAGAGAGAGGAGAGAGGAGAGAGAGAGAGAGAGAGAGAGAGAGAGAGAGAGAGAGAGAGAGAGAGAGAGAGAGAGAGAGAGAGAGAGAGAGGAGAGAGAGAGAGAGAGAGAGAGAGAGAGAGAGAGAGAGAGAGAGTATTTTGATAGTTTTTGTTGATGGTTAATGCAAGGAAATTTGTTAAATACTAATATTGAATTATGTCTTCCTCATGTAAGTCAACATCTTGATATCCACTAAAGTGAGAAATCCAAGAAAAGAGAACTCAGTCTCTAGGAATTTGTGTTTGCATGCCATAAGTGGACACATTAGAGAAGTAAGGTGTTATATTTCATATCATGAAATTTGAGGAATTAAAAAATAATGAATTTTATTATAAAAATAAGATGGATATTATTAATTTTCAAGGCTACTATGAAATATTTAATATATTTTATAAACTTGACAACTTATTATCCCTGTTTGTACCCTATTCGAGAGAGATAATCACATTGGGATGGTGAAATAAGACTTTTAGTGTCTAAAATATGTATGCCATTGAATTAATATGGGTTTATTAAATTTTATTAGGTTAATATAGTATGTTATACATCTTGAGA